>JABASD010001390.1:0-41304 GCA_019776165.1 Pogonognathellus flavescens
ATATGCAAACAGTTTCTACAAGCGGGCCAGTATTGTGGTATAAACCGATAGGGACCTTTAATACCACACGCTTAGTTCAATCTCTCTAATTTCTACCTTCGCTTCGGTCCAAATACGGGTAAATTCAGTATGCTCTATAATTCCTGCCATAATAAGAAGTATATCTGCAATAACTACACTAGTCCTGATTTAGCAGGAAAATGATTTTCCATATTAGTCGAAATATTCGTAAGTATAATATGGAGAAATGAATTCACGGAATGATGAAGGTTCTCATTTGAAATTAATTCGGCGTGCATGCCACAGGGATTTTAAAAGGTCCTCTCAGATTGATCAATTTACAATTTACAGAATACTTACTGATGCATATGGAGTAAATTCAGTAAATGCACGAAACTCTCATTTCCAATTTACTCTATAATCTGAGTGAATTAAATTTTGACATTCTTCTCAAAATCAGAAGTGTGGAACAACTGTCCAATATTAGTATAATTTTTTTCATAGAATTAATAATTATGAGAAATTATAAGTCAGTTATTGCAATCAGAAAAGCGGTCCAACGCATAATTGTTTATCAACACTCGTGCTTCACACTACACATAATTACTAAATTTTAATCATTCAAACCTTGGCTTGTCTATAATGAATATTTATTTATCAACTAAAAGTTATTTTTGTAATATGGAAAGTTTATTACTTACGCGTATGGAGAAAATAATTTTCACTTTGTATTCACACTTTCACACACATGATGAACAATTTCACGGTATAATATAGTGTTGTCACTCTGATCAAAAACGATTGTTCAATAGAAGAACAAAAAGATCAGTTTTGATCAAAAATATTATGCTGGAGGGGAGGCGCAATAAAAGTCACAACTTCAAACAACTTTATGGGGCAACGTAAGATTCTGCACCGTTTTAATTGCAAATGCAATAACAGCTTTCATTTTTAAATCATTTTGTATTGCCAATGTAAGCATAAATCTAGTTTATAACCTGATATGATTGTATACGGAAAGACACAATCAATAAATGAATACTTACTTACTTACTTAGTAAATTAAGTAAGTAGATGCTTTTTCCTGCTAGCCTGATCTTTAAACTAATCACAATCAATACTAATAATAAGCTCAGATGCTTGTAGAGTTTACAATTATATCAATTTTGTGCTTTGCTTTTACTGTAAGTACTATTATTTGCAATCTTTGTAGTATGATACTGAAAATAAATCTACGTGTTTTCCTACAAGAATCTATTGGAAGCAGATATACGTGGAGAGCACCTTTAAAATATTGTGATAAATATTTTGACCAATAAATCCTGCCCTATTCACTCTTCAGTCACTCACCACGAATTCTTATTTTTGGAGATTTCATTTAAAAAGCTTTTATCGACTTCTGAAAGTTTACTTAACCATATCCATGTCCTAGTTCCACTCTAAAAGAGATTTAAGTGCGAAAAGCAAGAAATTATCATTGTAGTCTTCCTGGCAATGTCAGACAACAGACAGCCCAGCCCGCCCGTTGTGTGTAAATCTGACTTTTTAGCGTTAGCTTCTATATTCAACTAAGTAATAGCTGCTGATAATCCTTCTTCGAAGTTACTGAAGTAAATAAAGTATTTTTTTATTTGTGGAATGGAGTGGTCTACTTTTTGTTTCAACAAAGGTTAGACTTTTGTTCAGTGGATTGACTAATCTGTATGTGCATACATTCTCCAAGCACTCTGTCAACACATCTAAATCCAAGGCAAGTCAAAGAACTGAGGAAGTCTTGGTCAGACCAACGCACGTGTCTGTCTCAATCATTCTCCTAAATCCCATCAGGCTGGTTAGCTGGTTGTATTGCTGTAATCGTCTCTCGGCTGCCAGTCTGTCATGCCATGCAACTTCATGCTTTGTTCATAAATACTGAAATTATAGCCAAATAAGTGAATCAAAGACAGCTAGAATAGAATAACGCATTATACTCATTGTTATTGTTCTCCGTAATACATTACAAATGGAAAGAAGACTGGTCCTTGGCCTTCCTTTCCCACACTCATAATATAACACAAATATCCGGTTCTTCACACACTCAAATCTGATGCAACCATCACACTCTCTATAAAATAATATCATAATTCATATCACTACATTTCCACATTGTGCTTAAAGTCCTACACAATTAACACAACTATTTACCTATATACTCATAATAATATGTAACATTTGTTTATTAAACAACGTAGCTGCTTATATGATTTTGCTCTGTCCCTGCGTTCGTCGCTATGTCCATCTGGTGCACGATAACTCAAGAACGTTTTGAGCTAATGACTTCAAATCTGCTGTACGTACTATTAAAAGGTCGTGGTCGTGGTTAAGTTTGCAGATGATGTCGATCGGTCAATTCCTTCCTGACCTTTGACACCTCTACTTTAAAAACGGTTTGAGATTATGGCTTCAAACTTGGCATATACACATAAATAATCTAGTGGCCCTTGGGAAGGCTAACTAAGTTCGAGACCGATGGGGTCAATCGGTCAACTCCACACATTGATTCTGTCTTTGCATACCAAGACTTGTAGGTATTGCAATGATGTAACAGCTAAATGTAAGATACGTTAAATATTAATGTCTGTGAGCAATTCAAAAGTCAATTTTCATACGAAATTCAAATGAAGTTATACACAAGTTTTCAAAAAAAAAGTCTATAAAAGTTTTTCGTACACTGTTGCGTCGACTCACAATCAGTCACAATCAGGTATAATATATCTGTACAAACTGCGAAACTAAATGATGAATTGAAATCTGTAAAGTGAGCTAGGAGTAGACGGAGCGAAGACCAAAGCATCTCACAAGTCTTACCAAATCTCAATATCAGATATGGGTTAAGTGTAGGAATAGGTAGGGAATTAATTGGTAAATGCGGTGGTAAGTTGCTAGAGGTAGGAAGTAGGAACTGGACGAACCGGGCGAAGAGTGGACTGCAAAAATGTCAAAGGCAGGACTAGGCAAATGAGCAGTTTCTACCTCCAAGACTCATACCCCACAAATCTGTTGACTTTTGATTTTGTAGAAGCAACGACAACGACACATACTCAATGGTACACTACCATGTAACAGTTGCATTCCAAAATTTGAAAAACATAATGAAAATTTAGCTAAGTTAGTATAGTTTAGTATAGTTAAATAAAAAGTTATATTTACGTATAAAATATATTCGTAACAGCGCATTCTTAAGTTTCGCTGTTTTAAATATTACTTCCGAAACTACGCTGTTTGTTTACACCCGGTGTTGACCGTTTTATTAAGTATTCACATAGCTCAATTTGATTGGATCTATCGGATTAATATTATGCGTTAGTATTAGCAAAAGGCAGTTTGCTCATGGCATCTGCATAACTCAAGAACACGGATGAATGTACAAGTGAGGCTCGTGTAAAATGTGTCAATTCTACAGATGCACCAAGAATGGATAAAACCCATTTATACGGCCGTAAAGCCATAAAATATTACATACTTTGCTGCAAGAAGAGCAAAGGTAACAATTAGTTTTGACACACCCTGTAAATATCATATAAATCATTATTATGCATGCTTACAGCTCAATTCACATGAAAACCAGCCGCTAACGATGTAGGCAACACTTTCATACTGATGACAATGAATGACTGCAATTAATAACTTTATCCTTTCATTTTCTACCTGTTATCAAATTCTTATTGCCTTGTGTAATTATCTTTATTGTAGTGTTGAAATTGCAATACTTTTAATGAGTTAAACTACAATCGGTAGGAATAATCTCAAGTATTTCTGGCTACCTTTGTATCATCTCATGCAATGTAATTGCCTATGAAATGTTTATTTAGGTACTTTGTTTTTTATTGTTAGGTACAGGTAGTTATTATTGTCCTTAATTTCTAAATTGAACTGTAGCTTTGGCTTTTGACGTGAGTTTCAGCTTATACACCTGTTGTTAACTGTTACTCTGTCTGAAGAATTTAATTCATCTATGCATTAAACATAATGAAACATAAACACAACATTACATAATGTAGGTAATTCATGGAATGTTAATTTTAATACAATTTAATGTAAGTGACACAGAATAAGTTTTACCTAGATAGCTAGTACTGTGGGTGTCTACTTATTTACATACCTCTACTCTGCCGCATTGTGCTAACTAACACTAACTATTTATGTGCGCTTATTTTTTCTATTTGTACTTCCAAAATCTACATGCATCAGAATATTAATTATTCATTTGCAAATTTCCTTTTACTCTATTTCAGAAATACAATTAGCACAACAAATTACAAGAAGTGTCCATGTATAATTCACAAAGATCTAAATAAAGTAATTAACTAAAATTTTAACACATTGAAGAAAGGTAATGCTTGCAAGTTTGGTCTTGATATTTCTAAGAAACAATAGCTGAGACTTCAATTTCAATCAAAAATTCCGGTTTTACTAGACCTGAGACTTCCACCAAAGAGGTAACGGGACGAATGTCTTTAAATGTCTCTCCGTGTGCTCTGGAAATATCTTCAAATTTGGAAATGTCAGTTGCGAACATCCGAGTTCTTATCACATGCTTCATCTCTGCTCCTGCCTCCTCAAGAACCTTTTGGATTTTCTGGAGAATGTAAACTGTTTGCTCATAAACATCTTTCCCAACAACTTCATTCGCTTCATTCATTGCAACAGTTCCAGACACTTCAATTACATTTCCGATACGAATCGCTCGCGAATAGCCAGTTGTAGACTCCCACTTTGATCCAGATGAATACAATTGTCGTGCCATTTCCACAGATGAGACTGAAATTGAATTATGATCAGATTTTAGACAGAATTGTCCAATGTGGGTTACAAAATCATATTACACAAATCGTTTGCATACCTGCGACTTCTGTTTATTTTAAGATCCTTACTTTTCTTACGATAAGTGTACAGACAGGTATAGTACCAAATTCTGCAGTTAAATATTGGATGATCGGAGAATACACTTCTATATTTATTCTAATTGCTTCTGTGTGATCATGTAAAGTATAAATCACTTTGAGGAGAAGAGAGTCTTTACTTTGAAGAAGTATTTTATTGGTATGAATGTAAATTCAACACTGAAGACAGTACAGAGAAGAAGTCATTATATAGAAGACTATAATAAATAGGTGTATATGTCGTAGTCAACGAGAGCCGTTGGTCAATGGAGCACTATTGCCCGGGCAGTCGGAGACGGTTTCGAGTTTAGAATTTCGCTTAACCCCAATGTTTATACCTTAAACATATACCGTTTGTTTCGAAAAAAAATTCAGATATACCTGAACCTTTCTACAAACTTATTCATACATAATACTTTGACTCACGTGTGGCTTTCGTAAAAAAGAAACCATATGCTGAAATGATGGTTAAAATCTCGATCGAACCTTCATTTCATTATAATGTTTTCGTTTTCACTAACACCACACGTAAGTCAAAGTATTATGCGTGAATAATTTTGTAGAAAGGTTCAGGTATAACTGGAAATTTTTTCGAAACAAACGGTTTATGTTTAAGGTATAAACATTGGGGTTAAGTGAAATTCTAAACTAGAAACCGTCTGCGACTGCCCGGGCAATGGTGCTCCATTGACCAATGGCTCTCGTTGGACTACGATATGTATTATAGTGACCTACGATCATTAAGCGTCTTAACTTACATCTACAGTATCGCATCATACTCGGCAACTCCAATCATCATTTCATTCCATTCATTCAAGTCAATCTTATCATAACTAAACATGATTGTATCATTATGCATAAGCTTATATATATATACATATATACAATGTCATATATACATAATTATAACATCTTGACTTGACCATCACTTTAAATTGATTTGGCCTTGTCGCAAAATCATGCAAATAAGGAGATAATTACTTATTGTACACAGTTAAGCAATACTATTAAAATTTTATTTTACTATAGCATCAATGCGTAAACAGTAAAATGATGCACTTTTGGGTATATGTTATATTTTGTCTATTGTAAAGTTATAAATTCCATAATATGAAATACAAAGATGAAACTGTTTGCGTGCATGTGCAAGTAAAATACTACTTCTTACTTGGTGCATACTGAACAGTATTGAATTCACAAGCTGTTGGCAATTAATGATGAAAATGTCGATCCGTTTACTCTCAGATAAACAACATGAGCACCCCAACGCGCAACGTCTACGTGAAATAATAATGTGTAGTGTAGATGCGTTTTTCAATGCATGCAGTTTACTTGAAAATGAAAATTATTCAAAAATGTTGTCTTGTGATTTCCCTTAGAATCTTTGCAACACTGTGTTGTAAGCTGATGTTGTTACATTTTATGTTTTGTTCGTAGACTTTTATCATATTAATGCCCCTTCTCTTTGCTATCGCCGATAGTTGTATCATTGTACAAAAATAAATACTAACACATATCAGTAATTTACTGTAATTAACTTTTTGCATTGTAGCAAGCACTCAGCTAACATGTAAGTGATAGCTCAGATTTTATGTACAATCGATGCTTTCAAAATACGTAAAATACTAGCAAACATTCTTCCAAAGCTAAAAAAATCTAGACTGGTAAAATTATTTCTTTTTAACCTTTGGTGTTATTAGAACAATAATTTGTTAAGGATTCAAAGGTTCAAACAATTATTTCAGCATTTACTATACATACTGAAGTACATATCTACTTGCTAGATATATTTTAGTTCAATGAACATTTATATAAATATTATGTCTCTGATGCAGTAAGTATGCCTCTTCTATTCTGTTAATTATGTAAGAACACAGTGCAAGTGCTATACTTGCTATATATACTACTAAAGGTGTTACTGTAATATATGGGTACACAGTAGAGGCTTTCAACCATCGAATTTGAGTGAAGGAAGCAGGATGAATATATTTTAAGTTGTTATAGGTTGTAATGTGAATGAAGCATTGAGATGAATAGAAACAGAAGGGAAGTTACATTGAGTTAACAATTGAAGAAATAGAAATCAGGGCAAGTTTCCATCTACAATTTATCTATCAATTACTCCATTCTGTTTGCATAGGTACATTTCTTTCATGTAGCTTCTGCTGCACTCAACACTCACCAGGCTTAGAGGGTTTACTTTGGGATTTGACAGGCAAATGTGTTCATCTTAAAAGTGTGTAACTGCGACTTTCTGAATACATTTTGTACTCACTTACATGAAACATGTTTCTATTGTGCAGATCGCATAGCAAGTAGTAGCTGTACATTCTATAGAAAAATGAAAGTGAACGCGTTACCTTCTCATCTCGTCTATGTACCGTAATATTCTACTACGATGTAGTTCATTCATCCAAGATCCTGTTAGCCACAAATAAATATTACTTTCATGACTTATTACTCATGGCAATTCGTGCAGAAAGATTTGTATAAAACCAAAACTCGTAGATACCTACAGTCTTTCTCAAAAGTTTCTGTGAATCTGACATTTGAAATTGCAATAACTCATTTAAAACATGAAAAACCTTCGCAGTACTGCCGTCATCCTGGTGACCTTTTATATTCTGCTCACAGAAATGACGGAAGCTCAAGGCAGAAAAAGGACAAGAAGTACTACCACAGAAGCAACGTAAGTATTTTTGTACCCACAAATTTAATTCCGCACTTGTACCATTTGTTCTCAAAGCTCCATCTTTTTCAATTGCATCTTATTGTATTTAATTGTAACTGTGAAAAGGTGACATGTTCTTTGTTAACCATAATTGTGTTTTAGAGTGGTAGATCTGACAGAAACCTTGGCAGACAGAGAAGCTGCTTTACAATTAAGAGAAGAAAACCAAAAAGAAAGAGAGGAGAACTTTAAAATTCGGGAGGACACTTTAGCAGCCCGGGAGGCAGCTTTTCGTGGACGAGAAGAAAATTTGTCAAAAAGAGAGGGAAATCTAGTGCTCCGCGAACAGAATACTTTACGTGGAAGTTGTTCAAACAAATTGGAAGAGGCTGCCCCACCCCCTGATTACACTCTTGTTCGATTCGATGAAACATCCATGACACATATAGAAATCGGAAGTACAAAAAATTGCGCACAACACATGAGATTCTTTGCATCTCCGGATAATGAAACCAGCGGAGCTTGCGATTGTGATTACCATGAATGTGCAAGACCTTTGTTGTACTCTGACAAATACAAGCAATGCTTTTGGGCTTGGTCGCAGGTGAATTGAAGCAACTAATTTAATGACTAGGGCTTCATCCTAGTTCTTCTCTCATGCGGGCATTCTGTATTAAAATAATTATTTTTTCTACTCCAGGGTCCTTGTGAGCAGAAGGAATGGTTCACTTACGACGAGGATTTCAATCCCATATGCAAACCAAATCCTTGCCCCGATTCTGATGCCTCAGCTATTTCGGATTACTACTTCTTGAATCCTACTGATGGAGAGTGCTATAAGGCTGGAAGCAAAGGATTTTGCACGAAAAGAGGTGAGAGGCTCCTGACAGCTCCAGAGGCACCAGTGCCTGCCTGCAGGAAGGCACTTGTATGCTACCCATTGTCTGTACCTGCTACTCAAGAATGTATACCTGGAAACAGGAGACAACATGATGGTCTTTGCGATATTGAATAAAAGTTAAAAAAGTTGATTCATGAAAAATATTTGATTTACTAATAGCATACCTAGAAGCATATTACTAATGGGTAACTAATAACTAATGTATTGTATATTTGTTATAGCCACAATGAACAAATTACACTGCTGCACATAGGTATTAGGTATATACTATTAGCAGCTGCTATAGCTTTAACAGCCCTTTCTAAACTAACATCTATATTTAACATTACTCACTCAGCCACAGAGGCACAATGCATCACTCAGCAAATTCGTATCACGCCCGAGTTTCATATGAATATATTTTATGTGAAAAGAACCTTATTAAGTAAATCTTATTGGATATTAGAAATTTTGTTTTAAAAGATGAAAAGCTGCGACAAACTGAAACTTTGCACACTTTTGCTATGCATCGTAATGAACTAAGTATAACACTTTTATTTAGGTAAGTACATTTATCATTACAAATTACAACATAAAAGTCAAATTGATATTGTATATGGGTAACAATCAATCATTCGGGGTCATCGGGGTGTGTCTATTGTATAGTTGTGATTTGATTTATGCATATTGAGACTACTAATATATAAGTATGTGACTATACACATACATAGGTACAGTATAAGTAATGCAAAACTGCAACAACTAGATTAGCAAATAGTTCCAGCACACAATTGTTTCTGAAAATTATCCTATATTTAATTGAACACACTTAAAATCATTTGTTCTCTGCATCCTTTAAAAACGACTGAAACTTTGGTTGTAAGATTTCAAGTATAAAATTGTGTGAAGTCAAGTGTGATTTGGCAGAATCTAGAAAAGAAGTGATAGTAGAAATTTTATCAGCAATTTATAAAGCGAAGAGTTATATCTTTCATGTCAATGTTGTCAGTGGCTTTTCGCATTTTGATGAGTTCTTTCATTTTGTCTGAAAGAAACTTTTCCTCAAACTTTGGCCAGAAATTTTTCATGAGATGATTGCTGTGTGTTCCATACACGGAAAGCAAAGGGCGATTGATATCGTACAACTTTTTTCCTGTCACCTTGGATAAAAATGTATAATACGATGGTTTAAGATTTTGAGGTTCTAATAACCCTGTGTGGAATAACATGGCTGTCGATGCGGCATACAGGAGACACCAACCTCCTCCGTAAACAGAATCCAGCCATCGAATAATTTTCCAGTTATTGCGCCTGAAACAAATGAAATTACAAGAAATTTTAATCAAGGTAAGTGTACACAGAAAGATTTTTGTTTAATGTACTTTTGTGCACAAATGCATCAATATCAATAGAAAATGATTGTAGTTACCTATGAGAGTCACTTATCACAGTTTCAGCAACTTTGAAGAAAATGTAGAGACCGACGGTTGGGGGTGGTTTGATTAAAAAGAAGCCCAAGGAAGTTGCCATAATTGCTGAAGCAATGGCATTCACGGGCTCATCTGTCCCTTTCAACCACCGAAATGAGCAAGAGAGTAATCGAAAAGCAAGACATATGGAACTTAATCCTAAACCACTTTGGAGACATTTCCGAAATGCTGAGTTCGACATTGAGCTTCTGACCTTTTCAACACGAGCACTGCGGGCCGAAAACAGCCTTTGAATGTACATGTACACTTGTAATACTGCTTGTATACCAAAACCCGCTGCTAGTCTTGACCAAAAACCCTATTCAACACATTTTGGCTCAGTTATTAATTTTTCAAAAAAATTACAACTTTACTCGAGTGTAGTAGAATATGAAAATATAGAATGTGGACAGATAATTGTACACATAAGACTTACATGAATCCAATAGTCGAAGCAAGGTTTTTTGTGGGGACAATTTTCGTGGATTTGACCTTCGTAGACGGCCGTAACCAATCTTTCCAAATGACAGGCAATGTCCTCGACGGATTTGTAAAACCAAAATACAAAGCGAACAAATCGAGCACGGTAACTTTGGTCTCCTTCTCGTCTTCTTCGAGCCGCACTTTCGTCTTCTCCAATAGTTAACCCTCCACCCACTCCCTGAATTACTCCTCCGGGTGTCACTTGTCTTGCACTTGGCTCATTTCGGACTACAACGGGCAAACGATTTCTATCCTCGCCAATTTCCGGTACCCTCACTTCTCGTTTAGTAAATTCTTCTGGTCCAATTATTTTTCTGGAAGATATGTATTATTCATTTTAATTTACTTCGGAGCATTTCATACGATATTTTTATTGCAATTATGACTATTATTATATACTATTAAATTTTATGTTAGTTATAACTACATAACTATTATATTTATAAGCTTAATATTCTATAGATTAGTACAGCATGTTCTCAGATTACAAACTTAGCTACAAAATGGTAGACAACGGCTGTCAGTCAGTGAGCCTGTCACCGTCATCCGATAAGTACGAAATTTTCACAGCATAAACAAGAACCGTTTTTTAGGGCATTGACATTGAATCTACATCTCTAAATGACGGTAAGATCTCTTCCAGAAAAAAAGGCTGAAAATAAAGACGTTTCCAAAACCACTTAAAATTGCAAATGAAGAAAAAAGGAACCGCACAACTTGTTGGGTTTTCGGCCCATGATGACGGAAACATTTGAGAAGAATTTTTTTCATGTAAAGAATGTTTTTCATGTCTGTCTACAAACTGAAAATTTTTCTATGAAAAATGGTAGTGCCTACCGTTTCCGGCCTTTTTCAAACCTGAGTTCTTCAAACCCTACTATATATATTACACTATTTACTATTTATACAACTATATTTTTACTGTGTCATATAAGACAACCCAGGATGTGATGTGGACAACTTTTTCAAACAAGTTATATAGGTCAGATTTTCAGTTAACATTTAAGGAAATACCTGCTTAAAATAAGTAGGCTTTTGCACTTTGCCCTTAATTAACCCTAACTGTTCCGAGTTGCAACGAATAAGTATATGCATATAAAAAAGAAAACTGATTAGTGTACTACTAGGTAGGTAGTAGGTATGCATTTAATATAAAGCAATTGAACTTACGAAAAAATATTTTCAACGAAGTCGTTTCGCTTATTTCCCTTCTTCATCTGGTACAACATGGTTACCGAAGATAAACAGAATAGAAACATATCAAAGTTCTTTACATTACGGACCATGTTTCTGCAATTCACACACACATTATCCATACAGTTATGAAATGAATTATGTCAAAACATTTATAAAAGTTGCAGTACACATAATTGCAAATAAATTATTGAATAGAAGCAGAGGTTGAATGTTACCTAGCACGTAGCATTCTGAAAACTGTTTCGGTGGCCACATTGGTAACATATAGAGCAAGAAGAGGTCGACGATGCTCCTTTTCCAGTAAAATTGCACAATAAGCCCCAAGGAAGGAAGGTACATATCCAATGGTGAAAAAGTTAAAACTTCCCATTAATTTTCTTAGTAGACAAAAATATATCACGAATGTTCCGTTCAAACTTAAAAACGCTGAGGATCGAAGGATATCTTTGACTGCTTTGATGACATCCGCCTGCGATTTCGGGTATCTCTTACTTGCTATTAACGATAGCTACAAAAAGCTTCATTTCATTATTTATGTCTTTACTACGTTTTGCATCAATAATTGATTTTAAATTGATTTAGCAGGGCACTTACAACGTAGCAATATGTGTATATTTTAAATCCTTCTTTGAAGGCTGAGGAACTGAGGTCATAAGCGGCTCGGCTGCAATGAGGGGTCCATGTGTGTCCCACTTCATAACACGTAAATGGGAGTCGGTCAAGTTTGCTTGCCGCAGGTGCCATAATTTTATTTTAGTTCTCTCAAATAAAAATGGTTGTTTCAAGTAATCACAACTGCAAGTATGAACCTGAAAAAACAGCAATACAAACATGAACGAAAGAATTTCATCGTTAATTGAAATAAAAAAGATGGAAGAACAAGTTATCCATAGTATGTATATCTGAAACATTTTTAGAAAATAAATAAATAGCAAGGAAAGGAAAAATAAAAGAGTTTTAATCATGCGAAAAAATACAATATCTCTCACATACGATACTCTATCTGTAGTAAATATTATGTAGAAGTGAACCGCCATAATAAGTGCATTTTGTTTATACTAAACTGGTTTTTTATTTCCTAATGTAATTATAAGCACTATTTCACATTCTGAACAAATCTAATTTAGGTAAATTAATAATTGTGGCAGTAGACAAACGTCAACGGAGGAGTGCGGTAGAATTACTGTGTCCACATTCTCCACATGCAATAAAGTAAAATTTAAGTAAACAAGGCACAGTGAAACATTCAGGGAATTACTAATTGATAAAGATTGGGTAAGAAAGCAAAGTTGAAAGAATTTGTTCACATAAGTTTCCTATGTGTCCGGATTATTTTATAAGATTTACTTTTCCTGGAAATAAAAATATTCGATGCGTAATTTCAGATAGTAATACAATTCTTGTATCAAAACTTCCATATCCATATTTTTGTTAGGAGCTGACCCAATTTGTATAAATTGAGTTGGCAGTCTTAAGCCTTTTTATGTCAACTGGCCGGCTACTTTAGTATAATTCAGTTAATTCAGTACCTATGTTGTTTAAACTAATTTCTCTCTACACACAAAGTCACTTTGTACATTAACCGTTTCAGCCGGTGCGTGCAGTATTTGGATAAAAATTAATTCGTTTTAACGGATATACATATATAAAATTTTTGCTCAAAGCGCAATTACATTCGTCCAGTTTCAATTTTATTTTAACATGGTTTTCAACAACAAGTAAAAAGTATTTCAACTAATACTTCGTATACTTGCTTATAGAATTTGTGTATAAGATCCTAGAAATATATATGATTATGTGATGCTTACAATTGCCTACTTATAATAAATAATTATGATTAATTTCATAATCCGTCCGTAGTATACAGATAATCATGTGGCTTAACTAGGTTTTGTTAAACTAAAAAATCTGGTTGTACCTTCTATACTAAGTCAAATATATTCGTGTCTGTAATGTTATTAAAATCTTCTGAATCTGCACAACTTGTTACATTAATCCTCAATTAATTATCTTTTGTGTCAGTACAAATTACATGGCTAAAACAATCGACTACAATTTACGTAGAATGTAAACTACTATTACTATCAGCTAAAATTCCTTATCCACAAAAGTTACATATTTGTATTTTTGTATAACTTACGAATGAATAACTGCGTTTCACTTGACACTCATGGAAAATATCGGCTCCCCGTAAATAGTTAATGACTAGTATCAAGAGGAATAATAAGTATGTATTGTAAGTATTGGTAAGAACCACTTTAAAATAGTGAAAACATGTAAACAGAGTACTTCAATTTACAAATAGAGAATTGTAGTTTAAGTTTATTCACATCTACTGCAGGGAGCAAATCTCGCTCCATATCTTACGTATCCAACCAAAAACTGGAGTTCGGGCAATTGCGTACATACGATTCTGAGACTGAGACTCACAACAACTACAACCATCAGAACTGTGTTGAGTTGAGTACTATCCACACAATACCGTAATATGCAGCACAGGATGTAGGATGTTTAGCGTACTTACATTAAATATCTATTACACAAAACGGAAAGTATTCACATAACAAAGTTATGTAGATAACTGAAATTGAGTTATATTGTAACTCGCTTTTCTCAAATTCAACTGGTAAAACACACTTCGTTGTATAACAAAGTAACTTGAAACTTGTAGTAGACAGATTTAATGCGTGTACAACTTAGTTTGGTTGGTAAAACAATAATGAGATTTAAATAAATAATATGCGTTTCATTTTACCTGTATACGATTGAGGAAAAACATGACTTTTACATAACTAAATGAATTTTTCCATTTTTCCATTTTAACGCACGCTAAGGGTATTCGACTCGTGTTGTGTACGTATCTGTACATCCAATTGCAACTGTCTTATATAAGTTCAGTATGCGGTTCAAAGTTTAATTGAATCTAAGCACGCAAAGGTAATTTACCTAATACATGCAGTGTGTTGTAATTATTCAGAGTATTTCTAACTAACACTCGCATAAATTTAATAAGAGTTGGCTGCTTAGTACTGGCTCACAAAATGAAAAGAACTTCAAAACGATAACGAAGGAAATCCAACTTTGGGTTTTTCAGTTTTATCCCTTTAAATTGAAAATTGTTTGAATGTTTCCAATGTGAACAAATAACCATTAGTTCATTAGTTCATATTGGAAGCCTTCGTTGGAAAGTTCACAAAAATACTCCGTCCGTAATGTAACATTATGCATTTGATTTAGATTAAATTATGTGAATACTTTTAAGAATTTTTCCTACAAAGCTTGTTATTCATTGCATTAGAGTACTACAACATTTCACGACAGTATGCACCTGTATAGTTCTTCGCTATTCGCTTGCTCAGAAAATACTCTGACAAATAACTTCGTATTTTACAATGAACTGTTGTTTTTTCATACAGTTAGATGCTGAGTGTAAGTTACAAGAAAATATTTCAGTTTGTACCACTCTCATTCTGCTTACATTAACTGCAACTACTTACATGTTGAGTAGGGACTGGGACTAGGGACAGGAAATGAACGTTGTTAAATAAGACTTTTGCTTGAACGTTGTGGTTTCAAGGAGAAGAATCTGCTCATTAATACCGTTGTAATTTTCCCAGGCACAGCTTCTAGGTTTAACCAATTCGCAAATAACAGTATAAGCAATATCGCAGTAATGAAATATAACAGGTACACGCTATACATTACGCTGTTCAAAAGCAACACTGAGTATTACACTGTGATGCCTTATAAATGATACTGAAGAATATTTAATTCATCATGTACACCTCTGTATAGATTCTTTGATTCCCAAACTCCCATATTGTGTTTCATTAATTACACAACGAACTAAACAATGTGGAAATGTGGAATATGGACATAACTAATCGACATATTTCATGCACGTCGAGAATAACAATTGTTTTCAAAGAATATTCATCCAACTGAGCCCAAAATGTGCCGTCTTACCATTCATACAATTTAATGCAAAATACGACCACTTAAAATTAACGTATATAGACTTTTTTTGAGAAATGAGCTGTGCTCATGATGATTGATGCATGGGTATATATGAAGACGCAATTTTCATCCATTAACAACTACCTATGTACAGACAAGAGATGTGTGTCGCTTTATAGTACTTACTTACATTTACATAATGAAAAACCTAATAATATTATTGTTAGAAGTTTCCTTGAAGAAAATGAAAGCTGTAGTATGGCAAACCGACGCCAAGTGAAACTGGTACGAACATAATATGCGCTTTGATAAGAAATTAATGATGTGACTTGTGTTGAAATTAATGAGAGTGTGCCAGCCAGATATATGATATATGGCATGTCCCAGAGGTAACGAATTAAAGATAGAAATGTAAGAAGGTTGATTTTACTTCTAAAGAAACAATGCATGACTACGCTGAAATCATGTTACGTGCATGGATGGATGTGGCATGCTAAATCATATTTAGCTATGCCCACCCTTTGTGGATATACCCTGCATAGAAACCGTCTTAGGTAATAATAATATTACGACGTATTGAACAAGGAGCGACATATACGAGTAATAAGGAAAAAGAACAAGAAATGAAGAACAAAGAGCAAGGCTTGCTTTTCCCACGATTGTGGCTTTCCAGAAAATGGCATTTCTTTATTATTGCGTTTCGTATCGAATTCCAAACATTTTGTAACTGACGAAATGTTGGGAATTGAATACTTGTGATGTGAATGCATTCATTTTGATGTCTCCCTTCAATCTAAATTCAAGCCTTTCTTGAGTTATATGTATTATATATTCATCTACCTCTACTGTACTGAATTCATGCAAAGATGGTCGTGTACACATAAATTACTCGCTTTTCCACTAACTGTAAATTGGAAAGCAAGTACTGAAAGAGATATTTGGTATCATGTCTGTCTTCTCTTATTTCACGAGCCTTTAGGAAGGAAATATATTGAATTAAAGAGCATTGAAGAGCACAGAGAGAGAGAAAGGAGAATGGCAACTGTAAACTACGACAGACAAACTTTCACTTCTCTTCCCGAAACTTTGCAAGTTCTTTATATTTTGTATTCGCACAACGAACGATGAAACTCTTCATGTCCTCGCTTTTACAGTAAGTAGTTCAGACGTCAGAGAAACTTCAACTTTCCTTAAATGCGGACAAGAGACAAGTCTCAATACAAAGCAACGAAAGTTCAGCATTTCAAGGTGGCTAAGTAATTAGCAGAATGCTTTATTGGCTCAACTTGTTCGCACAAAAGCCTCGATCTTCTTCGTCTTCTTCTTCTCTCAAACAGTCAATTGCCAACCCTTTTGTCATTCAAGGCAGTACACCGCACCGAAGAAAGAACACAATTTGTCAATTGATGATTCATGTTTCTTGCTCTGTTCATTCTTGGTGGGATCCCTCATATTTGCAGGAACATGAGAAGGAAATCCTTGAGAGAAGTTGTGAAGTAGCGGCATACGAGTCGAATGTGGCACAACAGAAGGAAAGAGTTCAATGGAGCAAGGTATAATTGCGAAATAGTTGCAAGTACGAGAGACGCGTTAAAGCATGCCGCAAGAAAAGAATTCCTGGAGCAGATAGTTACATTGGAAGAGCTGCGGTGAAGCTAATACAAGCACACTCGACCAGAGAAAGATGTATACAATGTTTACGAAGTACAAGAGAAAGATCTTCGTCGTGTTTATCTTCTTTCTAATCTGAGTCTATCTCTGTCATGTGTAAGTAGAAGTGTGTGCTCATCTCATCATGTTAGTTTGTGTCGGAATCCCATCATCTTATTTGTAGTAGTCGATTCTGAGGGAGTGTGAATCAACGCATGGCAGTTGTGAAAAAAGAGAGGTAAAGAAACAGTAAAAGAAAAAGGCAAAGCAAGTGAAACTTTGTATAAACGTAACACACGTAGAATCGTGGCAGAACACTGTGTGAGGTAGTTACATGTATAAAAGCCGAATAATAGTGCAAGCAAATGCTGGTTGGGAATGCTATGAGCATATTATTGTATTACGCAGTATTCTCCCGCTATATATAAATAGAATGAGTCTTCCCTGTTCAGGAAAGACTGGATGGATAAATTCAGTTACTGGTGGTAGAAAAGCAGGAGCGGCAAAGGCAGCAGGAACGGGAACTCTTTCCTCAAGTCTCCGTCCGTCTTCCTCTGCTTTCCCACACAGAAACATTCGGAGAGTGCGACGAGGCCATCATGTGACCGAAGTATCCATAGCGATTGAGCACAAGCCTGGCCACAACAGTGTTCAGTCAGCACAGAGCAGAACAAAAGCCCGGGTGGTGGAAAGTAAAGGAAAGCTGTGTAGCACTCAAGTACCACTGCCCGTGTAGTTTAATACAAACACACAACTTGCTCCAGTCTCCACAGCCTTTCCAGCTGCAGAGCTAAAAGAACAGTTTCCAACTAACTCTGTGTAAAGCCGTAGGCTCCTATCTCTCTCTCTCTCTCGTCTACCTTTCCTTGTAAAAATTGTTCTGCAGCTGGAACTACGACGGACTAATCATACTTGATACGAATACCCGTATAGAATTATATAGGAGAGGTGGATAGAGGCAGGGAGACCGAGAGGCAGCTTAGAGCAAAGTTATTATTACTACTTCTCCTGCCACTACTCTTTTTTAGTCGGTGCAGGTTGAGGTACAGGTAGTAATAGCAGTGGTAGATGACTCCCGGAGACTACCAGGTCTTTTAGCACAGATGCTACAATGTAGTCAATGTAGTCTGACAGAATACTTTGATGATAGATTTTTTCTCTATCTTGCTTACCTCCACTCTCCGGTAGTC
The DNA here is from genome assembly GCA_019776165.1 of Pogonognathellus flavescens. Lineage (NCBI taxonomy): Eukaryota > Metazoa > Arthropoda > Collembola > Entomobryomorpha > Tomoceridae > Pogonognathellus > Pogonognathellus flavescens. The sequence goes on from JABASD010001390.1 coordinate 18,420, forward strand.
TTTGCCTGGGAAGTGGAAACTGTCTAGGAGCTGTAGAACACTAATATTTAGAACATGGTACACATTCACTTGGCAAACTAAATGGGAATAAAGGCGAACGTGAGTCTAGATCTGGGAGAGGATAGTAAAAAGGCATTAGTTCATAAAAAAGGATGTGAGGAATAGGAATACAAGGAGCCAATCTCCGTAAAAGTACGACATGCCCATTAGTCCGCTGTTGCGAGAGTCGATCAGTCAGTGAGACGAAGACTTGACGGCTTCTCAGACCTTCTCGTATTTTAATAATACAAATACTCGTCTTCTACTTCTACCTGAGGAATTCCTCCGAACAAGAAGAAACTGTGTACTCCGCTACTTCCAGACCGCACTCCCGCACTACACAAACACAGGAGTGAAAGAAGCATTATATATAATGGAAAGAACGGCGGTACATCTGCATTGCATACTCTCCAGTCTTCCTCCACTGCACACATCCCGTTCTCGACTCCCGACTACTTCTGCTGCTGCTCCTGCTATAATGGCACTGGAGAAAATTGTTTCCTATTGACCATTTGGCCTGCTGCTGATGAAAATGTAGTTTAGTGGACTAGACTGCGGGACGGAGTGGACGACGCGAGTGAGAGGTGGACTGGAGCCGACTGAAGAAAGTTTATCCAATAGTTTTTCATTAACGTCTGAGTGTTGGGAGTGCAGTGGCATTGGCAGAGTAGTGACGTGACGACCTCACATAATAAAAGAGACGTATACGACTACTTTGCGAAAACAAGTCCGCATATATTACTCCGTTCATTCGCATGGCCAAACACATGAAGAGCGAGAAAGGAAAACAAACAGAGGACATTGTGAGTGTGACGTTGAAGAAAAGTCTATCGAATTGAATTGGATGCCCGGATATATTTACCATTAGCAAATAGTAACACCGCGTCTCTTTATATTTACCAATCTCCGTGTCGGTGTGTCGTGTCCTCTTTGTCTTGACGCGGTATGCGTATTTCTCCGTGTTCCTTATACCGTCGTTTATCTAGTCTGGTTCGTAAGAGAAGTTAAACAAAAGGGAAATTATATAAAGGAACTGTGTAACTATGTCCGTTATGGTTGGCAGTGTGTATGTGTGCTATATGGTTGGTAACTAATATCCGATAAATTCTATCGATCGCTCTGCCACACTCACTCACGTTTCCTTCTTCGTTAGCAACATATCTCGACTGTACTCTGCTGCTCTTACTACAATCATACTACGTCGTCGTTCTGCTGGAAGTTGTAGTAGTGTACTCCTTCGTGTACATCTACTACTCCAAGTGTACTCACACCGAAATTGGAAACACACAGACGTTGAGTACACAGATACACACACATACACAGGACGTACGGACGGAGTTGTTGGGGGGAAGAGTTGAGCTGGCGAGCTTGAGCTCGAAAAGCGGGCAGGGAATGAAATAAGCCATAATCATGTAGTGTAACGTGTAACGATCCATTTCCTCAATTAGTGATTCAAAGTTTAAAGTTTGTGTAGTGACATGTCTGGAACTGGTGATGGTGGCAGTGGTGGTGGTGGCGGTGTTGTTGTTGGGGACTGTGAGAGCGGGCCGGAGAGTGTTATAAGTTGTTCTGAGAGTGCCGGAACAAGTTTAGAGAGCACAACTTCGGCCGAAGACAGCGAAACTGGTGCCGTCACTCAAATTGACTTACGAGCTCCATCAACGACAAATACTCAACGAGTACCTCTTAATTCTTCTTCTACTACTACGACTACGACTACTACGATTTCTGAAGATGCCAAAGTTTTAATTTCTGTAGAGTCCCAATTTTTGAAAAGCGTTGAATCCCCTTCGACTTCCTTGCAGTCTCAACAGCTGCAGCAGCAACAGAGTCCACACCAACTCCAAAAACAATTTCGGGCTTCTGATCCGCCAGGAGAGTTTGAAGGGGAAACTTCTGAGACTTACGAAGAAGATGACAACGATGAGGATGACACATTATCCTCTGAAGCTGTCGTCGATGACATTGAGCTGATATTGATGCCAGAAGAGGCTCAAGACTTGAGTGATCAGCAGTCTCCGAAATTGGTTCGAGTAACTGAGCTTACGTTATCCACTGAGGATGTATTCTGTGACGAGGACGACGAAGATGAATGTCAAGAGGGGGCATCCGACTTTAGAAAGATGGACAGTGAGATTGCCGAGGAAAGTCCAAGTGAGGCGGATGAAGAGACAGAAGGTGCTGTAGGTTACTCGCATAGCATTGATGAGGATCCGGAGCCAAGCAGTGGACGAGAATTAATTCGCATCAGAGGAAGCCGAAGAAATAAAGTTCATTCAGGTGTGCAGACGGATATCACTGCTCTGGAAAACTCATCATCCTCCCCGTACGACTTTAGGAGAAAAACACCCGGTAAAACAGGTACAACACCGAGATTGGGCATTCCAGGGAAAAAATTAAATTGGAAAAGTGAACTGACGTTATTGCCGTCGAAAACAAAAATCGGACAGAGTGGATTCAGTGCGTATGGCTCCACGGATGACCGGGATCAATATTCTCCACGAGTGGCCAAATTTACTAGTCAGGTATATCTCTACCATTCACATTCCCGCGACCAATAACCGAATTCCCTTTCCTATATCACGCTAATAATCTACACGCAAAAAATCATCGTTCACTACTATCCCACTACATTACAAGACACAATCATGTACACACCGAACACTGATAGAGGCAGTTATTTATTTTCATATTGAACAGCACCAAGCAGAGCTCAGACTTTTTTCATTCAAATGCAACACACATACCGTAGCGACCTGCCTAGTCAGACCAGACACACAGTAATACATATGCATGTAGTGTGTGTAAGGAACAAAAGGAATTATCCTGCTTTGCTGGGTGGTCTTGACTTATAGCTTGGATTTACCTTGGCATGGTTGCTTTACCTTATTACATCGCATGACGAATGACAGTTATAGACTTCTATAGCCTAACAGAACCGAAAACGGATTGAGAGAATTTCATACATTCAACACATTACATGAGATTGGCCTTGTATTTACCTATAGTGTTACACTATATACCTCCCATACACTTTTCTCTTTAATAATGAGTATATTGTTGCATATAGGGAACTACTAATATATGAAGTAGACTTAGAATGGCAACCATCATCAGCCAGCACCAATTCAGAAGTACACAACAGCCAGCGGAGTTTTGTATGGAGTTATGCAGCCGTCATTCTAAATACAAAGAAACATTCTTTGGAGGACATTGCTTTTGTCCTAGAAGTCTTCTGCCTTTCTCTTTACATAACAATGCAAAATGCGAGAAGAGAAAGCAAAGCATTACTTTCTCCATTCAATATGAATTTCCCCGTACTTTCACTTATTTGGCTTTCACATTACTTAAAGTACCTACATGCACACACAACTGTACACATTCATTGTCAGGGAATGAGATGAGTTGAGACATTATTCTCTCGAATCTCTGTGACTTTTAAATATTCAATAGCTTTGTTGTAGCAGTGGAGCAGTGGAGCTGCCCGTGTTCTACTTAGACGACAGAAGCATCAGCTATATGTGCATCCGACACTTGATCTCATTCTTTCTCCTTCACATGGCCACAGGCATAGCGTAGTAGATGCAAAACTGTATACATGATTACACCACAGCAAAGTATGCTGAGACAGTATTTTGTTTAAAGTCATGTACTTAGGCATTTTTGTAGTAGTAGTCTGCTTATGTGAAAGTACAAACAACAAGAAAGCATTATTATATAAAACAAGAGAAGAATGAGATTGAGAAGAAGCAGTTTCATGGTTTGCATGGCATTATTCTTTGCTAGAGGAAGACAGGGCCCAGAACACACGAATGCATTGAATGGTGGAAATATGGAGAGAGGACATTGAGGAATCCTTCCTGGAAAGGAAATGTGTTATTATTACGTATCAAGTCGTTACTTTATACATATGCATTCCTAAACCAGACAAGACGAGTCACATAAAACGAAGTCATAGCATTTGGTTATGTCATCGCAGTGGTTGTCGAAGAAGTTGCTTTTGCTTTCATTTTAGCTACAGGCTCACTCTCCTGTTTTCCTATCTTGTCAGCCCAGAACTAAAGAACTAAACAACGAATGCAAATAATACTGTGCCATCCTCGCTCTTCTCCTGACAAACCGTTCTTTCTCCTAACAATTTCCACTCTGCTAGTCAACTCAAGCCTTGTCTTCTCTTCTCCTTTGCTCTTTCTTCCACAAAAGCTGCACCATTCCCTTGCTGTGTTGTCTCTCCGAGTCGTAAAGAGTTTCGAGTGCTCAATGGAGAAACTTGGAGTTTCTAACAGAGAAATACTTGAATAGTTTACGTACGAATACTTTTACATACAAAAGTAATATGAAAGAGGAGTAGTGTAGAGTAGTGAATCAAGTAGTGGTGTCATCATCCCGTGTTCTTGGTGTGTGTGTGTGTTGTCTGTGTGAGTGTGTTTCTATATACTGTGTGAATGTGTTTCTATATACTGTGTGTGGATGTGGAGTTATAGTAGTCGTAGTAATATACGTTTGTCTCTGGACGACTTGATTTCTCATTTCAATATTGTAGTTGATGTCTCTTTTATTTGCTATGCATTTTACTCATGTTTCAGGATACGTTGAATTCGAGCTCGCAATTCCTCAGACCGAGTACTTTGTACAGAACCCGAAACCTATCTAGAAACCTTAATCGGTTTGCATCGTCAGAGTCTACCCTTGCTTTTCCCATGACAGATTTACCGACAGACTCACCGCGATATCGAGATCGTATATCTTCCTCTACTTCGGCTGCTAACTTTAAAGGTAAAGCAAACTAAAAATGTTTATCTTGTAGCTAGTCATGTTAAAGATATCTGATATTGACATTCCTGTATAGAATTTCCTCTTCTGTTATCCGAGACGCTCTTCCATGCATTATCAAGACTCAAAGCAACCTTTAGCATTTACCTACTTATTTTATGTGTATGGATCTCAAAGTTGACATTTCAGTTTTGCTTTTTCTGCTGTCGCGAGTTGGAAGGATTCCTTGACTACAACTTGAGTCGAATTCCAAACTTACAAAAGCCAGCACTCTCTCACAGCAAGCACAATTCTAGAGATACCTTTCAAATGCAAATATTTCCATTCTCAGAATATTATTATGTAATGTCAGTAATAGACTTAGCTATAAGATATAAATGACTGGGAGCGAAAGGAATGTAAAATTCATAAGAGAAAATAGAGTTTGGCTTAATCGAGGTTTAATATTCAAGGGGAGATTAGCGCAGTCCTGTATAAAAATGCCTATAAATATTTTGCAGGTTGAGACTACAATGGTAATAAGCTTGAAGACGGATGATAGTGACTGTGCTTTGGAAATTGTAAATGTCAACAGAGTGAGAGCGCTGAGTGAGAGCGTCGTCGTTTTGTATGGCAGGGTTTGTTTGAATAGTGAAGTTGACTTGATGGGTTTCTCTTTTGGTTTGATTTGACTGTTGAAGGTTCGTCTGGATTGCATTCACATTCGTCATACCAAATAAGTTCTTCGTCCAATCTCCGACGTCAACCCTCATATTCCGTTTCTTCCGCTAGAAATTTTCGCTCCAGTTTGCCCGACTTGAGCTGTCTCAATATGTCTTCTCATGACAATAAACGTCGCCAAAATCAGAAATCAATGAAACATCACCAGTCCTCCAGTGGCTTTCGTCTGCACAAGAAACTGTCGTCGAGTGATGATGAGACGTCGTCCCTGATAGACGAGTCTGAGAGATGCCTTCGCTCGAGTATCGACCTTCTTCTGACGGATGATTACCCGAGTCCCGCATCCGAGTACCACTACCGCCCGTCTGGACTAGGACACAGCTATGGCTCTGCCAGTGGCTACTACTCTGCCAAACGATCATCTTCGCAGCCCATTCTGACAGGTTCATATTCATGACACTCCTAAAAGTCTCTATGGACACGTAAAATAGCTCCAGTGCCAGACAATGCCCGCGTGTTGTGCTTTCTGCAACAGAATTTCTCTTTATTAGTACCGCCATCAGACTTATCATCAAAATCTCACATAACACATAAATGGGTCAACACACAGGCTTACAGGCTTTTATACGTTGCAACAAAATGTCAATTTCTTCCTCGCAAGCAGAGATTCCAATTTTATCAAGGAAAATAAATAAACCCTTTCTAACACGGGTGCACATTCAGGTTCCCGAAGAAGATTTCGCTCAAAGTCACGACTCCATTCCACCATCTTTCCACGTCCTTATTATTTCACCAGTCTCTGATTTCGTACACAGCCACTATTTTTTCTTTTCACATTTACGATCGCCTAATACATTTATGTATAGCCAGGGATGCCAAGGCCATAATATGATACAAGCATTCTGTTACTATTCAGTTTTTTCACTCCTTCATTTGGCAGATACATGGGAAGAGGCGTACGGACGTGTACATCAAAATTTTAAGGGTCCCATTGACCCGAAACCGTTAGGCACTTAGGGAATGCGTGTTGACGATATAGACAAAATGAAAATCGAGCATTATATTGCGTCAGAAAATAAGGCGGATTTCTGCAACCCTCCCCCCAGACTGTTTTTACGCCCTTTCTGTGTTTTCTATCGAATCAGTCGGGTCCAAAAATCTATTTCTGTAGAGCTTCGAGGAAGAAATAAAATATAGTAAATGTTACGCTATTAGTGATCCGTTCTTAGCAACACTACGGGTTCCACGAAAGTACTGTATAATATTATTACTGCAATTCCTACAGCTAGTCAACAAACTAACGAAAAATATCCGGTGTTTAAACACGCTTCGTTGATCAAAGAAAAATAATTCAATATATTTCATCAAATAACTTGTCTAGCCTATAGCGGCTTTTCTTTTCCACGTAGGCAACTCAGGTAGTCGTGGTCGTATCCTTTGCCAAAAAATCATAGTTACTGGCACACCCGGCGGAAAACGTCCATTTATTAAGTTTAGATTTCAACTTTTCCGTGATATAATCAATTGATTGAAGCTTATATTTACGTAAACAGCTAAAGTATATACCTCGAATACACATTTAAGTACCACTACTATTGCCTATTGCAAATTATTGAGACATGGAAAATAATATACTTATAAGCGGAGCCAATTATTAGTGCATAAAAGCATAGCACACAGATAGCTATATTCAATTTCTTCTACGATATGGCTCAATTACAGAGGATTTCCATATTTACTCTTTTAACTTTTATTCTTATAACGATATTCACTCAATATTCGTCAATCTGCTTACATTTAAATACTCTTCTTCGTGGGAATCCAAGAAGACAGCGGATGAAAGTGAAGGTTCAAAATGGTTACAAATACTAAATATAAATCACATTGACAGGATTGTAGTAGAAACTTCGGGTAGCCATAAACTGAAATTGAATAACACAGCACATTTGTCTGGTGACTGTAGGTGGATGGGTTTCCCACATGCAAATAATTTTGAATGTGAATTTGTAGCAGGTTATTAGAAAATATTGGAAAGTATACATGAGTAAATATGATAAATGCAGATGGGAAATTGAAATATTTATTTTTGCGGTGATTTAGATCAAGGATACTGTGCAGAGCCACGGGACCCATCGATGGGAAGTCCGTTCTTACCTCGAAAGCTTTGTGACATGCGATGTTCCAGATGGGCAAAGGTGATTCTGCCAAATGGTCACGTAGCCGTCGTCGCTGTGAAAGAAATGGACGAATTTCGTGACACTTTGACTGTGCACACAGACACAGGATGTATTCTTAGTTTGCCATTCCGTAAAGTGGTTTTTGCGTGGAAAACCAAACGGTAGACGACATTAGATGTTCCCTGAAAAATCTTATCATCAGTACAACAAAGTCTACTTTCCACACAATCTCCGCGCTGTCTACTGGCCACTGCCACGCATTCAGATACGACACATGTAGTTAAATGGGACAAGGGAAAAGATCAGAACAGGACGTCAGGAGGCCAACCACACGGGCGAGACAACATCTGAAACACTCAAAAGAAAGTTTGAATTTACTCTGGCGTTAAATATTTCTGCTACATAAATTATTCAAAGGACCAGCAAAGTGAAAGGAATGATTGTAGGGAAACTTTCTCCGTGCACAACCTCACTAGCCAATACAAAGCTTCAAAAATAAATACACTTCGTACAATTCATTTTCAAAGAGAATTTTAAATGGAAAAATCGGAACAGGAACAAGAAACGAAAAGAAATGAGAATTTCTGTTCGAGACATGGGTGGAGGTTAACTGAGGGTTATCTATAACATTTCCCTTAACTTTTACCCTTAAGATTACGTATAAGTACATATTATTACGTATATCTACTGCCAACAGCACGGTTCATTGTACCATGAGAGTGTGCACTATATATAAAGTACATAGTACCTAAATACGAATTTGTATGCTCGAAGAACAATAAATAACATGCCATGCACAACTGTGGACAGGTACTGCGAACTACTAAAGTGTATGTAGAGAAAGCATGAAAGGAAATGATGCATGGGATTAGCAGCAGGTAAAGCAGATGGAGAAAACGGGACGGGAGGTAAAACTGGAAGACTATAATAATATAGCGATTCTTGACCCATAACACATAAAAGAACACATTAACACATACAAATAATTCTACTACTACAAATAAGAAGAAAATAAAATACTTATAGTAGAGACTAACGGTACAGAGGGATAGGCAGATTATAGCAGATTGCATCTACATGATGGTAAATATTATATTTAGCTGAGTTTTCAAAGTAAAACATGCATAGAACGTGTCTTGTACATGGAACTGTGTATTATTGTAGAGCATAGCTTTTTTCAGTGATGCATCACACCCAAAAGAGTTTATCGACTATCATACTCATAAATCTTGTTACGAGTTATACAATACATAAACTATAAACTAAACTCATATCTATTCTATCTCCACAGAAATAGAGAGAGAGAATAAATTCGCAATGTACTTACTACTAACACTGTAATATTATTATGACATACACAAACGTGTTTTTCATAGCGTAGAAAATTATGCAAGACGAAACATACATCGAAACAGTATATCAACAGGAAATCAAATCAAATACACGCTCTATCTTATTTCTATTGCTATACTTTACTTTTCGGAAGTATATCAGGGAAGTAAATTGCGGTTTCCATAATATTGACGCTTATATTATCATTACACTGACTAGAGCATGCTGCATCATGTCAAATTGGCGTGATATTATTATACTGGTAGAAATTCAATCTTTATGAACTAGAACAAAGTGTGTATTCCCTTTCCAGCTATCCTGTTACATAACACACACAAACAAAACTAAATCTTGTGCAAATAGTAATTAAATTCCTAAAATCACAGTACATCTTCTATGTAATGTAAACAAAGCAAACATTTTGTCTGATGAAGTGAAAAAGAGATTGTTCCATGAGATGCATTGTAATGAAATGAGTATAAATGACTGGATTGATAAAGTAGCTATACTTAAGAATGGTAAATAAATGAAAGTGCTAATAATATCATACGATGAAAATAAATACGTACAGTTGTTATACTACTATGAATTAATAAAAATATGATATACTTCTGTTATACGTACATACAATATTATGCTTTTACGTTCAATTCTGATTAAATGCGCTACTAGCGACAATTATTGACATATATAAAAATGCAGTACGATGCAATGTTATAATAATGTAATGTTGTGTAACTGTAATAAGAAACGGTGCGTTTTATTGTGAGACTCATCATGACAATGTCAACGATACATTTGTCTTTGTATTCCAATTATTATTTTTTAAACATTTATTTAACTAAGAATGTTGATGGGCTCAGTTGACTTGATTTCGGGTGTGTGGGTATTCTTCTTCTCTTGTAGAATTTGGTTTATTACCAGTTTTCACCTTTTGTTTTCATGACAGATCATAATGAGGATGATGGGTCCGTCGTCCGCTTTTAGAATTTCTTCGTCGTATGTGCACAATCCGTACATAACGTTTGAGACACACAATTAGTATAACATTTTATTCATAATTGGCAACTTTGATTTGTTTTGTTATTTGTATTTGTTAAGTCATACATCCACATTGATACTCCCTGTCACTTTCTCACATCACAATTAATTGAATTATTATTCTCGTTTGATTTTAAACTACATAAAGTTTAAAGAACATAAACATGAAAAACGCAGCCATTTTTCACCAGGGAATGTTGATTTGATTGTAAGGAATACATTTTGTTTATAATTTCAATTTTCTGAAGTTTTCACATATTATTTCCTCCACAAAGAAAGGTAATTAAAGGCTGACATATTTCTATTCAAGTAGCTCTTCCATTCCTTCCTCACATATTTGGTTGTGTTGTTAACTTTTTACATCTAATAAAAGTGTAATTTCTAAAGTTAAGTACATACAGATAGATTTAACCTAAATTCTTACTCAAACCATGACATGCATGTGCATTGTATTACTTTGTAGCGCTCAAAACTAATGCAAATGCTTATTTTTGTATATTTGTGTACTTTCATAATATTATTAATATTTATGACCCTTTTGGTTTTGTTTTGTCTGCTCTGACTTACTCATTCTTACTTTAGCAATAATAACACTTTCAGTAATACTAACAAAATGCATAACATACAAAATTTTAAACTAACACTTTGAATTTAGCATTTTATAAAGACGTAGACTGGTTAAATTCGTTATTAATTATAATTATTACTGATGTGAATCAGCTAAATCACGTAATTCAACAAGACGTCTGATATCTACACTCACACTAAATTCATTCTTAAAATAATAGTTCAAATTATAATATGATATCGTATTTCTTCTTCTACTTGAATTGAAACTAAAAACACAGTAAAGTATAAAATAACAAACTTGCACACATAAATAACAACAATTTAACGATTAATATGGGTTTGTAGTAGTATACTTAAATTTCTTAGAGAAAACGATAGAATTCGATTTGAAAACAACCAAAATATAAAAATCTTGATACTTAATACTTTCTAGGAGCGTATCAGTTATTTACAAGACAAAATTACAAATGAAAACATACGTGGAGTACCTTAATCGGGATTTCATAATGTTGGATAATTAGATATGGGATTAGATTACTTATCCGACCGATTATATCATGGCATCGCTAACGCACGTTGCTAATATATATTTTATAATTTCAGATACAATAATAATATACCTACTAAAAATCTACTTTACTCGTACATACATAAGTTTGTACATTGGAATTTCGGCTTTCGTAATTAACAATTAGTATACTATAGTCGATTGATACAATTTGACAACGCAACAGGAGCAAGTGAACAGCTTTGGTTATTTTGCAAAACGAAATTTGTATAATTCATTTCAATCATCATTTATATTACGTAGTTCCATGTATGCGTTGCTCTGACCTAACTAATTATTTTACGTTTAGCTAACAAGAACTGCTCTTGAGTTCCGCAAGCATCTTCAAGGCTTGTTCTCCCAGATACGACGACTCGCTGTTGTCGTGATCATTATTTTCCAGACTGGTGTTGGTGGGACTCTCGCTTCCACTGCCACTACTCTCGGAGGTGATGAGAACTTTGGTGGTGTTGTTGTTGGGACTATTTCTGCTCACCGATTGCAATTGTTGCGATGGATGTTGGGAATATTGAAGCTGGTGAGGGCGGTTGAGTCGATCCACGTTTGCATTGTTACTATTGAGGTAATTTGAATGAATACTGCGGTTATTTGGATTTGTGGTGACGGGGACGATCCCATTAGCTAAATTGTGAAGGTGTTGTTGTTGCTTTAAAAGTTGCTGCTGAATTTTTTGCTGCTGCTGCTGAACGTGTTGCTGCTGGAGGCTGTCTCTGATTTGAGCCAATGCTCCGAGCAGTTGATTGTTCACAGAATCCAGACGGGCAATCTAGAAACCCAAGTCAAACAAATAAATTCAATTTGCTGTCGCACAATTCTATTTTCTCTCTCTCTCTCCACTTTTATCAATGCTTCAATTCAATCGTAGGAAGGCTGGCATGGAAAAAGTGGAGCTGAGATTGATATTGGTCTACGTGTCAAACGGACCTCCTCCAAGCCAAGAAAGTAAAATACAAGTCGAGTTTACATTTTACATTACACTCATTGTATTCTTGCTGGTAAATAATTGACTCACTTTTTGCTCTTGTGCATCTATAAGCTTCTGTTTTTTGTCTAGAGCCGTAAGTAACTCTTGTTCTCGTTTCATCTCCTCTTCGGCACTCAGCAGACGCTGAAGTAGTTGATCCATTTCTTTGGCATTCTCGTCTGAAAGGGAATTTCTGGAAAGTCTCTCTTTATTTCCATTGCAGTTACTGTTTCCATTGCCTGAACCATTTGCAGATGTGCCAGCTCCAAGGCTGGCATCTGAATCTCGTTTTGACTGTTGTCCAGGACTTTCATGACCAAACAAACGCTCTTCTGCACGATTAAGTTTCATTTGCAATGCCTCCATCGCACGGCGCAATTCCAACATTTCTCTCTCGTACTGTAGGAGTAAATAAAACATTCACATAAAAAACTTTCAGCTTTTCAGTTCTCAGTAACGTCACATTAAATTCTACACGTCACATACTTGAGCGTATTTTTAGAAGAAAAAATATACTCCCATAACTTTTGCATGAGGCGGCGAGAGTCGTAAGTCGAACGAGAAAAAGATCAAGATCAGTTGCCAAAAATTACAGAAGGAAGAAACAGTTATGAAAAATTAGAGCAATGAAAATAATAGCGACAAAACCAACCATCTACAGAAAGTAGAGCCTTTTTATTGTTAGTAGGGTAATAAAAAGTGAATTTAATTTCATTGTCTCTGAAACCTTTTCTCGTACCTCTTGACAATTGATCCCGAAATGGACATTTGGATAATGATGTCTCACCTCTTCAAGAGTTTTCTCACCACTGCCTCCGTCGGGATTGGGTCTGTGACCCGAATTTCGTTTAGCGTGAGACCGGCGGGGCGGCAGTTGAGGAACCGTTTCCTCTCTATCATTGATATGGCCACTGTCAGAATCTTCGTCTGTGGATGAACTATATGGATGATTACGTCTCAGAAGTTCTGCCGACGATCTTCTGCTCAGACGATGATGTTGGTGTGATTTCCCCTGAGCTTTTCCTCCGTTCTGTTGACCAGAGGCTAAGGCGTAATGAGCAAACATTTTGTGTTGACTGGAACGTGATTTGGCTTTGCCTGAAGATACAGTGCTAGGAGCATATTCACAATCAGAAGAGCTGGAAGATCGTGTCAGCCTGTGAACAATACAAAAAACAAAATTCGCATAGGAAATTAAATAAGGGGGAAAGAAAACGGTTACATTAAGTATCAGTCTCAGGGAACAAGGAATGACAGTGGTCGCTAAGAATAATAAATGACATGGAAAATGTTTTATTTGCATTTACCGTTTCTTGAATGCATTTTCTTCAGATGCATCCATTCCCAGAGAACTGAGATCATCCACACTTTGGGAACCAGCCTTCCTACTGAATGCAGGATTAGCGTACTTGATGGGAGTCCCATTTCTATTTTCCTGTCTCTCCATTTGCCCGTGTACATTATGATTGACAATACTGTGGTGTAAGCTCTGTTCGATAACTTGAGCCTTCTTGGATTTATCGTCCCCCTCGAGCACAGGACTTTGACTCTGGTAGCCGGAAGAGGCTTGGGATCCTGATCTTGTGTTATTTAGAAGCATCTGTCCATTCAAGCCGTGGCCGTTCCCCGGGATTTGCAATTGCAGAGCAACTGCTGCAGGATTATTCATATTCATATTCATGTGAACTTGTGAAATATTCTTGACATTCGGATTAGAAGTGTTGTGAATCACACTGGACACGGCGTAGATGGGCGTCGCAGAGGCATTGTTGATATTCATATGTGAAGAAATCGGCACTTGGTACTGGTGATTTATTGCTAGAGGATTATTTGGAGCCGAGTTGCGATGGTTCATCGGGATTCCCAGCGGGGCAGGTGGTGGTGGTCCTGTGGGCGGGGGAGACGTCAGATGTGGGAAAGAAAACATTGAGACGTTTGTGGCATTCGCAGGCTGCTTCAGCCACATATGAATCGTCTCCAATATATCTTGGAGTTGCTTAAATCTGTCATTCTGGAAGGAACAAAGTAGAATACATTCATCACTTTAAATCAACTGTCTCATTTAATCAGCTCCACTCACGCTCTCCACTCTAAATCCACTTTCTCACATTCATTCTCACCAAAACCACTGTGTCATCATATTATTACCCCTCAAACAATTCGCAGTTCCGCAGAACTACTGCAAATAGAGAATGACACTTCACAACTCCTTCATAACTTCGGCTTTACATTAATAAAACTTTACTCGTAAAATACAGGCCGAAATCTGTAACGAAAATGGTCTTTACAAAATCGCATAAATCATACAAATTCGTAATCAAACGTTCAAAAATACAAATAGGGAAGTTATTTCCTTTTAAGTCATCCAAAGAGCAATTCTATGTAATTATATTCTGAATTGAACACAGTTAGTGGTATACATACATTTTTACATACAATATTTATACTTTATTTTTTGATGGTGTATCGTATATATTTAATTTGATTTTACCTTTGGAGCAATTTTTGCTACAGATTCACTAAGTAGAGTAGAGAGGATGCTCAAGTATTTGCCCAAATCGATGAACCCTCCAGCTGGAATTTTATCACGATTTTCCTTCTGAGTTTTCTTTACTGCCTCTGCACTTAAAGGACTCTGAAATTGAGAAACAGGTCAAGTTAAATCAAACTGTGAACAACTTTTCAGCTTCCTTTTTGAGTTTATCCATACATTTTTGCTAAACAAGAAATGTACAGATAAAGCAGTAGGAAAAACGGTCATGAGAATGAGAGAGCAACAAAAGGCACTTCACACCACTCTGCTCCCTTTGCTTTAGTTCACACACCGATTCTTACTCTTTCTCACAATTCGTCCATCCATTTCTCATTTTTGCTGCTAAACGAAGAAAGGAGAGGCAAAGACCATTAATGGAGCCAACAAGGCTACACAGAAGTTTGTTGGCCAACTTATAAGCTTTGCACGATTTCATCCCATAGAACTGTAAATACGTACTCAGCTTACGAGATGAAACTCCTTCTGCTTTTGACTTTCCAGCATTAACCAAAGCATTAATTTTCTTTCAAAGAATTGTCAAATATGTTTCGTTCTGCGAAAGATAAATCGTCACAAGGACAAAAGCCTTAAAGAAAATGGAGAAATAGGAAGAGACTAACTAAGAGAGAAGGAAAACTTTTCCTTCGTTCTCTTTCCCTTTCTCTTCTCCAAGGTAAACAATTCAAACGAAAAAGTACATAAAGTAAAGCCCTAGAGCTCGGGGTTTTACGTTAGAAGTACTCTTTTACTACTTCTGTACCTCGCACAGTCAAAGAAAATCTGTGCAAATAAAGCAACATTTTTCTTCTTTACTTTATGTATCACTTGTTCCAAATGAAAGAAACGAGTTCTTATATAAACTGTTTGTAGTAAAGTGAGCATAGACGGAGAGAGAAAAACTCTGCGACAGACCGTCATTTCGAGCAATTAATTAGTCAGAAGTAGAGTTAATGCTAAGAGCAAAAATAAAAAATGAAGTCTTACAGAAATTCGGGCAAGAAATGCTTTCATGTTGTCCGCTTCCCTTTCGACGAAGTCATTGATGAACTCCATGTAGTTTTCTTTGCCTTGGAATCGCGTGAAGTTGGCCAAAGTCTGGAGCACTTTGGCTACAAGAGTGAGATTCCTTGCTGATTTCTCCGTGGGATACTCTGCCAAATTGACATAATATAATCCATCTTAATTAACGTCTTATGGTGATCACCTGTCTTAAGCCTATTTGCCCCGAAATGTACGCACACTAAAAACTTATCTGACAACAACCACAAGGAGGTCTACCATATCTACCATATCATTATTTTATTAGCCCCCATAAAAACGTTTGCATTACCTACATAGTAAACCACTGTCACTATTTCCCATATTAGTGTAACAAACAAAAGCCTGGTATATGAATAATAGGTATTGGTACATTTATACATAACTCCTAACCCGCTACTATACATCCGGCATACAATGTAATTTCTAGTATAACTATATCAGAGTTAAAGCCCGTGAGTCTGTAGTTCAAAAATTACTTTTGATGCAGGTCTTACAGGCTAATCATCTAAAACATACAATAGCAATAACTAAGGTGTAATAGACTACCTATTGCATGACGATCAATTTTTGCAACTTTCACAGGCAACCACACCTTCCTGTTTACTTTTCTTTCAATGGTAAGTATGCCCCTAGCAGTCCTATAGTTTCCAATTTCTATACTACCAATGTAACTTTGACCATTAATAACTACTAGCCGAGGAACGTTTTGGGTGTAGAGTCAAAGAAAAATCTCATTTTGGCCGTGAGTGGCTCTAGAGAGCTATTCTACAGTTCCGCTGTTCTTTTGGAGACTAAAGCTGTAGCCATAAGCCAGCGTTCAACAAACCCGAAATATAGATGGCTTACTTACTTTCAGTTTATAATCCTACTTCTGCGACTCCTGTTACATATTATTTGCTCCTTGTGAGCGAGGCATACGAATGGTAGGGTAGTTACAGCTAGTTACTTTTAGTTACTCGCAGAGGTTCTGGCCTATTCTAACATTATCATTTTTATCATTAAACTAGGGACAACGTACATATACTTCCTCAATCCCATAATAATTACTAACGAGCAGAGCGACTTCAAACGAACGACGATGATTACAAAAATATAGGAAAAAAGGGAAAGGAAAGGACGTGAGGAAGAACGTAAGAGACTATTAAGTATTGCTATCATCCTCATCATCATCCTCATCTTGTACAAGGAGCAGTGTGCATTTCACATGAAGTAAAATTAAGTGGTTGTGCGCGTCAATATGGGACTATAATATCCTGCAGATACAATTTTTAATTTGGAAACACAAGTAGTGAGTAGTAGAACACGGAGGATTGGAACGTAAATGGGAGTGAATTGAACATACCATTTGTGATGTTGAAGAGACTAGGCGAGAGTATAGCAGGGCAGAGAAAACGTAGAAAAATTGAAGCTGAAATCAAATGATCGCTCAGCTCTTCCTTCCCCGCAGACTTTAATGCTTCTCTGCAATGTGAAAAGCAATCTCGGAGCTCCCTGCAGAAATCAAATCAGGACACAAGATTAGCTCATTTCTCCGGCATAAGAAAAGAAAACGAAAACTCAAACGAGGCAACCAAATCTCCCTTCTCATATGAGACCCAGAGGTTGGAGCACATCGCTTTTCGTTTCCTCTCCCGACAACACATACTCAATTCAGTTCTAGGCAGGAGCAGTTCACTGGTTGACTGACATGTCATGATGAATAAATTCATAATGGAATACAAAAGATGGGGAAGAGAAAATTTAAAAAGAGGGTCTTACATGGGAAAGACTGAGTGGGAATGTAGAATGGCTTTCCAGACGGTGTCGATGGCCATACGTAGATTTTGCTGGTTTTTTGACAGGTTGGATCCCTGTGTCAGTTTCATCGGATCAATCTCACAGTCATATAAATCTTCCGATCCTTGAAATTGTTCGATAAAAGGCCCCAGAGTAGCATGCAAATACTCGGTCCCTGTCAATTTCAGGAACGACTCCATCGATTTCGTAGCGATCGAGTTACCTCGGAACGTCAATTTTTCATCCACTATATCACATCATCAAGAAAATTGCAATTTATTTCATTTCAACATCCATCCATCCATTTACAAATATTAACAGTTTTCTATCCTACTTGTCTGTTTTACTGCGAGTAGTAGGTAATCTATTTTTCTAAGTGGGCAAGTAACTTTTTCTTTGTGCACACATAACAATTATAGTAGCTACTGGCTTACCATAACCCACCTTTTCAATTAGTACTACACGCTAGGCATGTAAATACATTCAATTCAACAAGAGCGTGCAATAAAAATGCTATATAATGCAGTTCAAAAAATCCATAACACTTTTGAAGTGTAAATACAACAACAATTATTTGATCGCTAAACTTTACTAAAGGACACAAGTAGGCTATTGGCCTTAAAATTAATAACAAATAAAAATAACTTATCTAACAAACAAGTAATTGGCAGAGTATGTTAAAACATTGACTACTTTATAATAAAAATGAATTAAATTAATCCTGTTTTGTTCTGCTGTTCAGGTTCAGTCCCTCTACACTTGACTGGATTCAAAAATTAACTTTTGATACTCCACTACACATCTACACTCACACTCTTCTAAAAAATTCTACCTACATCACACCAATAAACTCATAAGTGTACCGAAAGAATCATAAAGTCATTTTCCGAGATTGCAGTCCGCGATTTAAGGTAGTAATAAATTTTAACGTTTATTTTTACTGCTGCTAACTACGCCTACAAGTATTACTTTCCACTTTGTGCCTTAACAAACTGTTTTTTATCATTCAACTATTGCGATTCCGAGTCTTGCATACAGTTCATAATAGATCGTAACTTTTATCTTACACAAAGGTGCATGTTGTAAAATAATGTTGATAACTTAAACCACCATAGAAGTTTGCAAAACATCGATAAAACTTACCACTTTTAAGAATTTCCTGTAGCGCTAATTCTGCGATGAATTCTTTAGCAATACCCTCGTGGTGTAAAACATGGACCATAGCGCTCGCCAAATCTTCTTTAGCCTTTACACTAAGAATTGACTCGAGACATTCGCTCACTGGCCCATATTCATCTTTAACATACTAAAACATAAAAACGACATTAAATTTTAATTTACATACAAATTAATACTTACTAATTTAAATATTCTATTAAGAATTAATGGTTGTGATTAGAAAGCGAGTGAGTACCTGAAGGAACGGTTTGTAGCACCTAAGTGGCAAAATATCAACTGACTGGAATTTACATTTGATTCTAAGTGACGGTCCATCTTTGTCTTTGTTATTATTTTGATTTGCACTGTCTGGCTGAACGGGATACCATTTCTCTATCAGATATCTAGAGTTGACACAGTTCACCGGAATCTTAACTTTCCCTGAAAATCAAATCAACATCATTTTGGCATCAGTTCCAAAACTCTTTTACAAGCTTAACTAGTTTGATACACATTTGTCTTGTCATAGCACAGAGATGTACTACTGGTGTAGTTTAAGTTCATAAGACGAGAAGAGACGGTAAAAGGAGCATATCACAGAGCAAAGCATGTATTACAGACAGGTACGTTTTTTATATGCAATAAAAGTAAAGCACGTTACGTAGTGCTTCGTGTACCCAACACCTTTGCTGATTTATCTCATGAATCTCTAAGATTTTATTTTAGAGTTCAGTGATCATTTTTATCAAGAAAATAGAGTAGTGAGGATAAAGTCTGTCTCTTCATAACGTAATCCTCAGGTTAGAACAGTCAGACAGTTTTGACAAGAGTAATCTATAAAAGATTCGGGTAGGTATACTGTTATGTTAGCTAAAGGCGTCCATTCTGCATCTCTCCAAAGCAGATTTGACAGAGACACCGCTCTCCTTCGTACTTACGTCTTAGACTCTTATTTATCTCCACACAGCAGTAAGTAGTGTAGTATTAGCACTTTGGTTTCGAGTACTCGAGGACTCTTTTCCAAGACAAAGTTGGGTACCACCAATGTTAGGTGAGTACAGTAGTAGTAAAGTAGTAACATTGTTACCACTTTGGGTACACTACTTACTTTACTCTCTGCAAAACGGAGTATTATACAGATGACAGAATGAGAAATGTAAACTGTAATTCTGACTTGGTTCTAACATGGAGTAATATTGGATTCATTCGTAGGAGGTAAAAGATACGATACGAAAGAAGTACCTGCACGTAAGTTCATTGCTACAAGTTTAAAGTACAACACACATGTATACATACACGTGGGTAGATTTTTGATTTAATAGACAAAAATCTATAATTCTTCTACTTTGGACTTTGTTGGGGAAGTTTTAGTTTAGGTTTGGTAGAGATAGGAGTTTAGAAGGACTGAAAAGGGAAGACAAAGCGTGAGTGTCAAAGGACTTACCAATGCAAGTGTTCCTTTCCTTTTTTCTTTTTTTATCACCCTCTCTGAAGAAGATGACAGTGATAAGTTGTACACAATTAGGCAGTTGAGTGAATTCAAAGTGTTCCCCCCAAAAGAGCATTTCCCCTCTGGGCTTGCCACAAGTTCTTGCGTATAAAACATCGTCCAGGTACAACTCACAGAAATATCTCTTTGAAGAATTCTTCCCACTTCCGCCCGTCATTCCTTTGGCTTCAAGAATCCAAATTTTCAGAGAATTCTCCTGTCGTCTTATTTCGTCCGTGTGAGGTTTGATGGCTTGTCTTAAAGAATGAACCCAAGCATCTCTTTCAGCTGCCGAAGAACACGAATAATATTTGGAGCCACTTGGCGTCGTCACTTGAAATGCAAATTCTTGACTTAGCATTGAGGGATGAAGGGGACGAATTGAAACATCCCCGGCCGCCAAGTCCATTGTTGACATCATCCCATTATTCACAAAATTATTCAGGGAATGGTTATTCCACGCCAACAGACTTTCATGAGATCGTGATGTTCGCAGGCGTGAAGAATATAACACATTACTGCAACAAGTTAACAAATCACAAAAATACATTACTCAACCCTAAATCACTTTAAACACTTTATCACATTTAACTTCAACTAACTAACTCTAAACGCTCCTCGCTAATCACAATAATATTTTTAGCTTCAACAGCTTCTCCTACCTAGCCGCCTACAACCTTCTAAACACAACACCATGATTGTTTTTCCATCTTTATTTATTGGTCGTGTTAGTTTCTAATGAACTATTCACTAGTGATAACGATATCTGTACACCCAGCACGTTCTTCTATGTATCTTACGTTTCACGTGCACACACACAGGTGATATTAACACATGGCAATGCACTTTGTATCTAATGTACTAGTGTTTCACGTATCTAGATCGAGTATCTACTTAAGTACTCGTATTATTTATTGGCGAAACTAACTGCTGTAACTTAACTCAGATCTGAACAGAGAAAATCTACGGATAATGAAACAAGACCACTTTAAAATTTAAAATACACTAGGAAGGGACTAGACTGTTGAAATTGTATGATTATTTGTTGTTGGTGTGACTTAAACGCGTTTGTTTGTTGATTGTTTGATTTTGGGTGTTTTGTATTGTGGAGTTCCGCCAGAAATGATTTGCTGTCTGACCAAACGGCCTTTAGTCCTTTGGAGGTGCCTGTCTGTTGTGCCTACAGGGCAGGTGTGCTGTTCGTGTGCAATGATGAAGGTGTTGTTAGGTACCACAGACCAACTTTGCTTTCTTTTCTACCTTGTGCCTGGTATCAACTATCAACATAATATTTATCATCACCACAACAGACTCCCAGTTTCAACCTATTGATTTTCTACGCATTCAGGTATCTTAAGGGGCAAAAACTAACTTACTACTAATCTACCCTATATAGGTGCGGGTGCTGCTATACTTTTCTATCCACTAAGTAATAAAGTGTTCAGTATACACGCAATTCTATATATGCATAAGTAAAACAATTTTATATACATTCTGCTAATATATGATATCTGCCTAATAGCAACTAACTGCGAGTGGTAGACATTGAAGATGCTGTAGGAGATAATATGTAAATCTAAGTAGTACGTACTTAGGATAGTACATAGAGAGATAAAGAACGAACTAACTGATTGACTCTCGGGCAAAAAGTGTTGGGAGAGTTACTCTACTCGTTTACTGCCCATGCTCCTTCTTTGTTTCTTTTGTAGGTACTCTCTTAATGTATTCAATGCTGGACAGGGTTGTTTGTTGTTTTTGTACACACAGGGACACACAGGTATAGGTTTCTGGTGTCATTAGTGTAGTTGGAGGCAAGCTGGAGCTGTAATGGCACTATTATAATAAAGCTGGCTAGATTTTACTTTTGTGTAGGGTCACAGCCTCCAGCTGCTGCCCCAACATACTTAAAGACCGGTTGAGCGATGAGAGTACAACACAAATTTTCATTAACACATCTCGTACTTCCACTCCACAACTAATCTAACGATAGGTAAATAAAAGCCAACATACTCCACCACCACTCGGGTAGTTCACGTTGTCGCTTATCCTCCAGATTTCCCCACATGCACATTCAGTTACTTTTGTTTTACCAACTACTACAACTACACTCATCTCATACATTACAACTTCACCGCACCGAATATGGTGTGATAACAGCATGTCCTTACTTAAACATTCGGAGCAATGAGAATCTTATGGATTTTCATTCCACCATGCATTAAGCTTTCCCTTCTTCCCTTAGGATAAATATTACATCCAGACTACACTACAAACGAAGTAACCCGTGAAAATTAATTATTATTTCTCGGGGATAGTTTATAATACCATTATTATTACAACAGTACCTTATACAGATGCAGTTGTGCTCTATGGAACCTATAGGTATGTAACTGTAGACATACGATGATATTATGTAAACACGAACTATAAACGAATTCACTTATCTCTACCATTCGGGTGAGTTGCATTGCGTTAGTTGTTCACGAGTAATGCAACCAAGTTACTTAGTATTCACGCCAATGCTGTTTGTTTACTCTGACTCACCATCTACGGAAAGCCCATAGGTACATTCGGGTATTTTTGCTTTTACTTTTCCTTAGCATGCAGCAGTAGTGAGTACAATAATTTATACATAAATTGGTGGAACTACGTGAGTATTAAATTTCACGTGATACTAACTGCCGGTATTTACATTACTACGTACGTTAATATTCAGAGTGTTTTAATAGTAGGGGAGACTCACCTCGGTTGGGAAAATGCCTCG
>JABASD010001391.1:0-41297 GCA_019776165.1 Pogonognathellus flavescens
TGTATTGCACGGTACTGTATAGTCTGCGTACTGTAATGTCGCGGTACTGTATTGCACGGTACTGTATTGCACGGTACTGTGATGTCCGCGTACTGTAATGTCGCGGTACTGTAATGTACACGGTACTGTAGTGTCCGGTTACCACCAGATTTTCCTAAAGACAGAACATTTGGATTTTGCAACATTTGTTTTTCTACTAATAAACAGCTGCCTGCTCTTATTCAGACTCTGCCACATTGTTCTATAGCACTACTAAATCATATAATATTTATTTACTCAATTTTACATCTGATATTTACTTAGACATACTTTGTGGTACGTGTAAAAAGAAGGAATTATTGCGTCAATGACTCAATGTAAACAATTTGTATCAACAATGTTTTGTAATTCAGTTCTATTGTTTGAAGAGGCAAAGATAAAGAACTATCAGCTATTGTGTTTTGCTAAGCCTGCAAATTATGTTTGTTCTAAAAGGTTCAATTCAAATCACACAATGTCATGTTTGTAAAATGTAGGTGAACAATTGTGTAACTTTTGATTCGGGTATTTGAATAAAGCTTGTGAAATTAATTGAATTTTATTATGTCATCAGTAGGTCATCAAGTACTGTATGGGAAAAATGTGCTAGCTCTTCAGTTTACTACTAATTAATGAGATTGGACATAAATATTATTTTCAGATTTTGCTTCAAATTAAACAATGCAAATCAAGATTGGAACTCATGAATGAATTTTGGAGTTAAACAAATAAAATTATTAGCCCTTGGGAAATCTACTTCTACCTTGGTCTTCCATAATATTTTTCTGAATGTAAATTTTCAATAGAGTAGAGTCAGAGGGATCATCTTTTCTGTGAAAGAAAAGGTCTGTTGCCTCAAGAAAGGAAAGATCTTTATCAACTAATGTTTATGTTGATTTGATTACTTAGGGAAATCGAATAAAGTGCTAAAGAGCTTCATAAATATTAGAAGAGAGACTCGATGAGACGATCGAATAAAATAAAATACAGCACACGCCTGCGATTTCTATCTCGCCTGATTCGTCCACTTATACGTACTTATTTGTAAACACCAAAGGAAAGGGCGATAATTTACCTGAGTTCACATTCAAAATTATTCCAAAAGCGTGTCCTCTGAGTTATATATTGCTCTCCTGTACTTTATACCACCCCAGTTACGGTAATTGTAAAAATATGAATGTGTACTACTACGTACTTATTTACTACGGTACCTAGATGCACTTACAATTACACTACTATACTACGTAACTGTTTTCGTAGTGTGATTGTATCAGTAATTCTTCTACTCCTAACTATGATTACTGTGCGTAGGTATGTTATTGTATCATCATCAGAATCATCGTCCAAGTCATCATCAAATTACCAGAATGGCCCTCTGTTCGAGTTTTCAGCGAAGGCGAGTTTCTTATTATTTAAAGTAGGACCTATTGTACACACACACGCTTATACTTATCTACCTGCCTGTAATATTATATACAAACCAGTGTCAATTCAGCAAATTGAAGTTACTCAATTCGCCTCGAGTGAATTGTATTCAAAGAAAATTACAGTCTGCCATGTCTCTACATAATATGTAATTTAATACCTACACATACCGTATACACCACAATAATATACGGATAACAGTGCAATGCATGAATAGCACTATATACTAGTGAATAATATGGTTATATCGGTTATATTTTCGTTCAGGTCATGTTAAAAGTCAAATTGATGGGGGTGAGACACATATAAATATGAGACAGGACAGACTACAGAATTAAAGCTCGTATACAGACAGACGGAGACTCTGACGTAGCTGTCTTTAGACTATACAGACGCAGACAGAGCAATACCGTCTTGCCGTATTCATTTGCGTGTATGAATGAATGAATGTATATTGAGAAAGCTCTTTGAGACTCATATTAATTCTAAGTAAGTAAGTATATACTGGTTTTTTTCTTACACACAATTTGCATGTTAGTTTCTGTCTGTACTTCAGTTAATTTGACTAAACTCGACTACCTATGTAGTATAATATGTAGCCAAGTCATTTGGTGTTGTATCTGTATTTGTAATAATAATATTATTACTACTATAGTATAGGTACGTACTGCTACCACCTTATGACGTTTCTTTGCAAATTGCATTCAGATGCTGATACTGGCAATATTATTATTATATGTATGTAATGCAATGGGAATATGAAAAAAGTATATTGTTTATGTATCGTGTTTGTTACTAGTTGCATGTATGATTGATGCGTATAGAGTGTTCTGTAGAGGATTACAGAGTATATGTGTAGTGTACTTGTACTTGGTGAACATCCACTCAGGCGGTTAGTGAACCTAATCATAAGAAACGCGAGATATACTTCCCATACGACTAATACACACGTAATATAATACAGGTTAACTGAACTTAAGTTAGGAGAGATAACCAAAATGTTTTTTGCAAAGAAACTTCGAATGAGAGTCATAAATTTGTTGTTTTAACTTGGTTATGTTTGTGTATAATATTGAGATGTAGTGCACAGTTCACGAAACCGGAAAAGAACGTTTTCTACTAAATATTCCTAAGTAGAATGAAGTTGGCTTGCCTCGAGTATAATATTATCAGCAATATTATCATTCGTGACGATTGCATGTGTTTATACATTCAGTAAGAATAAATCCAAAGGATTTATCGTGTTTTTGCCAATGTGTTGATGATGATGATGCATTCGTTTTTTGCGTGCGTTTTTATTTCTAGCAAAACGAATGCAATTATGTACATATGATTGCTACTACTTTTATTTACGAGTGTTTATTAGCACTCTTGTCAAGTAGAGAAAAATTATTAAGTGCAGGAAATCGGCGAAAGTTTTAAGCCACAGCGTAGTCTGAGGTAAATATTTTCAAATGAGACTTACCGATCGTTTTGATGATCTCCAAATCGTCAAGGGTCATTGTTTCTCGTTGGTTTCCCTTCAAGAGCTGCTTATTGCTGGCGCTTTTGGCAGACAGTGTAAATGAGACTGGAGTGGGGGCGTCTGAGATTTTCTTATCCGTTTTCCCATCGGACGACGTCAATGACACATCTTCAGTGATACTTTGTCTCATCTGTGTACAAACATTTACAAATGTATTTAAAGTTTAAAGGTTCTACTCCTTCGTCATCATTCATAACAAACTTTCTATACATTCATAACATTTACATATGTACACTATATAGGCATACTTTTTTACTTGTCTCAAAGTTTAACATTGAACAACAAGACATGAGATATTCATTGACTGACTGAACTGCAACAAATGGACTTTATCTCATCTCTTCTTCTATTTATTATACAGATCAAAATATGCATCTGCTATCAAACTGTCAGTCTCATAAGATTTTAATTATTGCCTTTGTGTGAGTTGATCTGTCTGGTAAAATTAATGTTGGTCCTTAGAATGATAAGGTTGTAACAAGTCAATATATGAATAGAATGTGATGGGAAATGGGGAGTTGGACAAAAGTTGTCAATCAAGAGAGAACGATGACTGTGCGATCTCACCTTCTCTACAAAATCGGATCTAAACATCATCACTTCCTTATCTGAGATGAAGATCGTTCCTATAATATTATTTATTTTATCCTTACCTACCCCTACACACTCAGATTTGTTCCATTATACCAAAAGACATGAACATGCTTGTATTTCTATATTTGATATCGTACAACATTCTTTCTATCTATAAATAGGGGTCAGTAATAATGTACAGTTTTAAAAACGACACGAACAAGGTTTTACTATCTGTTAGTGATAGAATTGGCTCAGTACTGAAAAAGGATCTCTTACCTTGCTTATTGTCGATGTAGAGATGAATCAGATTAGCAAAAGGCTTTGAAGATTATGTTTGTTCTGTTTTGTGTGAGCTTTTTGCAAGTGTGTGTTTGCTGTATTTGCAGTTGTGTTGAACTGAGAGTGGCGGAGAACTTGGTAGAATGAGTTAAAGTAGATGAGACGACAAACTTCCAAATTTGGTAGTCGTTTTTCTACTAATATAGACGAGAATCTGTCAATTTTACCACGACTGTAGGTAGCTACAGTTGTAGTTTTCCTCTCTCACCCAGGAAACTTTTTTGTAGGTGTTTCCACTCCTTCTTCTTCTTCGCTGATCACTATGAGTGACAGTGAGTATTGTGAGAGTTCCTCAAGTGCCAAAAAATGGCCACTGTACCAGAATTCGCAAATTTATTTCTGTAGTTGTATTTGCGATAAAACTTGACGCGAAGAATACGAAATCAAATATGCATATACAAAGTGTAGTCAGAATTGTAATGCAATTGTGATGATGAATACTTAACAAATTGTAAATAAGGTTATATTGTGTGTACAATACTGTTGATGTATTTGCAGGCTTTAGTTGCTTTGGCTTTTTGTGTCTGTGATGCCGGATAGAGTCAAAGGAAGACTGAAGTGAAATGTGTGAAGAAGTAAAGCTTTTATAAAGTGAAAACTCAAGATCAGCCTTTTGACGGATTGAGCGTGTACTTGAAGTTCTCTCTGTGTGTTGTGTATGTGTGTGTGCAGCAATAGTCATGCAATGCAATAATATAACTGAACACACGATGTGCTATGTGAACCAACATATATACAAGTAAACTTGTTTGCTTTTAAACTCTATACATAATAGAATAGTCGTTATCTGCAGTAATGCAAAATTCTCAGTGTAGCACTACAATGTGCACTCTCAACAGACTCAATGAACGAATACAGATGAAAATCTATATGCGAATCTCCACGAGTTTACTACACCAGTAATGTATTTAGTACATACAGTCGCAAACTCAAAGCTTGGGGTAGCCAAGCGAGTTTTTTTACAACAAACTCATCCCATATCTCCCCCGACATGACGACAAGAAAACACAGGACAACAACGAATAATACTTATACTCACGTACACAATAGGCAAAAAGTGTGCTATATTAGCAATATACTTTCATAAGATGTACTTTATACATTACACTTCATTTACAAAAGATGAATGTTATTGCTTGTAGATCAGGGTGCGATCATCTTATATCTATGCTTATAATATTGTACTGTAAATCTTCAGATTATTATAAGTGCAAGAAAATTGAAAATGTTTTTGAAGCTCTTGTGGAATAATTAATTCATACAACTTACAACATTGATTGTTTCAGAAAATTAGAAATAGTCAATAGTCAATACACATCAAATAACTGCTATACTATAAATAAGTAATAAGTACCTACTCTCAGAGTTCAGAGAGACTTAAATTTAATGAAGATTAATTATCATTTTCTATTCACCTGCATCATTCTATTTAGTTATAAATATTAGTTTCAGCAATAAAATCAAAAAGGGAAATTTAAATATTCAAAACTATTAGAAGCTAGTGTGCTATATTAGTAATATAAATACGTTCATATGATGTACTTTATACATTACACTTCATTTATGCTTATAATATTCTACTTTAAATCTTCAGATTATTATAAGTGCAAGAAATTTTTCTTTATTCTATAAAGTAATTCAGCATAAACTTTTTCATCCTTTCTTATATAGATATTTTGCATTTGCCATAATATTATTAGTGTATGCTGGTTTAGAATTTATATGTACATATTATACACCTTGGCACTAGTATAGTAAAGTAGTTTGCCAGGTTTATGGTTTCGATTTGTGCTTCATATTCATGTTTAGTAGATGAAGCGTTTTCATTCAGACTGTACAATACTGAACATACTGCAAACTTTTAAACCAACCCTTCGGGCAAGTTGTGTGGTGATTGTTTGAGGGTATGTTTTATTGTAGTGTGTGCTGCATTTGCATTGTGAATTTCTGTTCGAACAAGTCCATGCTGTAAAATTAGTAGACATACTGTCTGCATTGAAAACATTATTGTGTTGTGTGTATGTGGACGTTTCAGTAGTGTAAGTAGGTACTGCTTTTTTCTTGCTGAGAATTGCAGGTCGCGTCGTGTACATTTAGAATTCATTATCATCGCTTATGAGACTTTACTGCTTTATTATTTAATGTTATGAACTAAAGTAGAGAAATATTTTATAATCAACTCTTGGCGAAACTTAAAATCAGATATGATCCGATGCAGTCATTACAATAGAATACAGTTAGTTTTTACTATAGTGAAGATTTTCTGCTAGATTTGAAACATCTGCCTGCGCTTTACTGTGTATAGATAGTCTCTATAAGAGCTGAATGCTTGTTTAACTAAATTGTACGGTACTACGTGTAAGCATTGTGTTATCTCTTCTGCGTGTATATGAATGAAGCACAGCTTTGAAGATGAAGCTAGTTAATGAGTTTTTTCTACAATCCTTGAATATTAGTGTGTATGAAAGCCTTGCAAGGGATAAACGAGCAAGAAAGTCTCGTCATATTAAAATTTTAATCCCCGTCCTCGGTTCCTTTAGGAATTTCATGATGAAGTCATTAGTCTTTCTTTTGCGTATATCCTTCCGTTCATATGCTTTTACGAGGAGTTTACAGAGAGAGAGATAAATATCATAAGGTAAGCATATAGCAGAAAAATTAAAATTGGATTTTTATGCGAACAAATTTGTAGTGCGCACACTTTAATGAGATAATTAGCATGGAATTTAAAAGAATCTCGAGTAATACTTAAGTAAATTGGTTAAGGCATCTTATAGTATTATTCTGTAGTAGTGACGTAGTAAGTAGTAACTAGTATTAGAAGTATACCTGAAGTTAATTTGTGATTACTCGAGCGGAATGCTCTACTATGTGTAATTAATACAAATTCTACGAATATAAAAATAAAATGGAAGCAGTTACGAAGAAATAAAAGTAGGCCTGACACAAGGTGAGTTAGGATGAGCTTGCCAAAGCGTTAGAACAAAAGTAATTTCAGTAATCCATAAAAGTAACAAAAATATTTAATGATAAATAAAGAAAAATATTTTAACCCTTATACAAATACGAAAGTACTCAATTCACTTGATATGACAGAATAATGCTTTCCATGTAATTGACCTATTAGGTAAGTATGTCACTGCATGTATTACAACTGTAGAAGGATCTTACAATTAGCAATCTCCTGTAGCTTTTTCAACACCTTTAATGTCATATTCCATACATAAAATTAGAAAATATAACATCAAACATGGAAAACGTAATTTATATTTAAGCAAATGGTTTTGTAGCTCTTGTGGAATAATTACACACAATATTCATACCACTTACAACATGCTTGTATCAGAATATTGGAAATAGTCAATACAAATCAAATGTCTGCTAATTAAATAAACAATAAGTAGCTACTCTCAGACTAAAATGTAGATTACACCTTATCCGTTCATATCACCGGAATTTAACCCTACCCCATCTGCTTCAATCAGTGTAAGTATAAATACAAGTCTCAACAATAAAATCAAAAAGGGTAATTTAAATATTCAAAACATTTTTAATGTATACTTCCTCTGCTCTGATTTGTGATATGGTTTGCCGAGACGAAGATTAAAGACGAAAAAAATGTTGCCAATGTCAAAATGAAAGCGATACGCAGCCCATTGATATGATGAAGCAGATAATACCAGTAAAATGATATTAGGACTGACTGAGTAGGTAATTAATTTGTTTGTACCGTACAATATAAGGGTTTGACAACTTACCTTGAGTTCGCATGAGCGTCAGCGAGTGCAGAGTAATGGAAAAAACATTATGATTAAGTTAAGGAATCAAAGATATTACATGAATGTAGGACGCAATGAAGACTGCAGGTGGGTGTTAGTATCGTGTGATGAAATTGCCATTACTTCTTAAATGAACTCCACGTGTGTTGGCAAACGTACAATCTTATTGATCTTTTAAATTTACAAAGCCCTTCTAATAAGATACATTAGCAATCGCATTACCATTAAACACATACAATTAACTAATACGTAAAGTAAACCAATTACCATTTATAGAAATAATTCAACTTGTCATTTCATTTACTTTGCTTATCTTAATTGTGTTTACCTTCTGCAAGTCTTACTATGATAAAATATTAGGCATTTTCAATTCCAAGTTTAAATAGGTAGGTACTACAAGAATACGTGTTGTTTTGCTGTCTTATTTCATAATTAATCGTTTCATTTGAATACGCATATCCCATAGCGTCAATTTATAAGACAGTTTTTGTGACATTGCATTACACAAAAACAAACAGGCAAATGGTAAGGTCCATTCTGTACATTTCTGTTGTAGTGTGTTAATTTAATAGGAAGATTCATTCTGTTTAGTTATGAATATCTAGGTAATCTAATCTACAGGGAATAAAATAACCGAATGTCATGGGTAATACAGTAGGTAGTCTATGTAGATAACTATAAATTATAAATTCATACCTAGTACTAGTACTAGGTATGAATTTATAATTTTGCTTTACATTGTACTATTTTGTCCAAAATTCCAAACAATGTACACTACTTTAGCACAAAGCCTAATTATTTCAATCTACAATGCAAAATTGCTACTCTTTATATTAAAGTGGATTTCGAATGAATAATTTAAGTGTTTTTGCTAGCTGCATCCCTCACCTACAGTAGTGTGAGTGAACAATCGCTATGAATGCTAATTTAGGTAAGTACGTACCTAGTTTATTTCAGGAAGTGTTTTCAATTTTTGACGTATGACGAAATTGGAAAAGGTTAGAAACAATTGAAATCCTCAAAAAACTTTCAGGAGCAATTCTGTGAAGCCTCTGAACCCTGACGTACTTACGTATTTAGTACAACTCCATTTTTGCAACAATGGGTTAAAATATTTAAAACAAGGAAGCTCATAGCTCAATTATTACTTCTGTACTGTATTAATAAGGTAGTAGGTGGACTACAAATGAATTTACTCTATTTAGACATATCTCACACGTTCACTCTCCCTTATTACTTACACGTGGCAATGTCTTTTGTTTTTTACTATAGATATGACACTGCGACAAGAATTATGTATTTTTCCATGCTTTCGTGCGACAGCCCAAAAACACACATCTCAATTTACTTACAAAACAACAAAGATTACATCTACTATAGGTATTACCACATTCTATCAAGTAGGTATTACGGATTATTTTGTATTTATATCCCATTAACCTAAGATGTACGTAAGGTAGTACCTTGACATTGGGATTGTGCTGCAGATAAAAGTAAACAATAGGTTAGGATCAAATTCCTTCTTAAAGATTGAGTGTCCATTGTGTACCAATTAAGGCATCTCCGTAGTAATCCTATATAATCCCACTATATTATTACAGTACAAGACATACAAAAACACAGTACAGGTGTTTGGCAAAAATATGCTGCGTATTTTTTTTAAAGTTCTGGCATATTCATCCTTTTCCCATGCTGGGATCTCATTCAGAAGCTTGGAGAGTACATCTGCTAAAATAAAAATTACTTGTAACATGTAGCTTATAAAGAGTAGCTACCTAGAAGTTATATCTGCATAAGAGGATTTTTATCTCCTTACAAATGCAAGAACATTATGGTATGCACGGAAAATTATAAAACTACACGAAGAATTACTATAGGAATGTTCTTCGAATGAGTGTAGGCTTGGGTTTCACAGAAATGTAATAATTCATTAGTTATCATAAGAGGGGCTTGTCTCCATGTACTTCCATAAAGCTTCAAGCTTGTTCTTTATACGAAAAATTGTTGTTCTGTCCTATCAGACAGACAGACTCCTCAGTTACTTCCATTCTGCGTTTTATCATTTAGCAAATTGATATGCAAGTATAATATAATCAAACACTTTACTAGCCATGTACATACATTTTATGTGTATTCATGTATGTAACGCTAAAAGACTTACGCAGGAGAAGTGTTGTGTTTTGTGTACAATGAAATAATGTTATGGACGTGGCTTTGCTTGTTAGTTGTGTGTGAGTTTTGATTTGAGTTGTAGTAAAAGCTGAAGAACAAGAATCACTCGGCACTCGGATTGAGTCGTGCGGCAATCCCAAATGGACGATAAGGTGCGGTGCCTCATGTTAGCCAACCGGTTGCCAACCACTCAGGGAGGTTGCCACTCAGGTTATCTAAACGCAAGGAATCAGTACTCCAAACAAAGCTTCCTCTAAACATCTTTCCCACAGTTTTCGTACACACGCCTTATACACAACTTTTCCTATACACAGCGAAAGAATCTGCTTAAACTTTTACAGACGCTGTGTATCCATTTCGTTTATTGTCTAAACCAGAAGATGCACCAATGCAGTGTAAACTTACAAAGATGAGGATGCTGTAGTTGGAGGAAGATTTCGTGTGAAGATGTCGTATATTGTCTGTATTTAGATTTAATATCCCTTAAAACGCCCAAAATTCACTTACATTTCAACATTTCATTGAAAACAAACTTAAACAATAAATTGTAAATATTATTGGCCCATTTGAGTTTACCAATAAAGACGCAGTTAAGTAAACTTGGTATATTTTAACGTGATATGCAGTCAGGGCTGGTAATATGTACAATATAATGAATGAAAACCAGATGTATTAAATATTTTTTTAATGTTTAAGATTTATTTATAAAAATGTACTCTGGTACATAAATAGAAATGCTTAATGGATCAGTACGAATTAATTTTGCTAGTATTTTAGCACTGTAATTAAGATAAATCACACAAATTTTGTATGCGAAGTTATTTATTTGTCATGATGAAAAATAGCAGCATAGTGGTTCTATGTAGCTAAAGGTTCTTTGGTTTGCACGTTTGGGAAGATTTGTTAGCAACGCAGTTTGTGCACTTTGTATAGTGTAAAGATTGAAGTGTATAGGTAAAAAGGTTGAAAAGCGAAGATTTTGTTACAGAAAGGCTTGCTCCATCGTGCTGTGCTTTGTAGAGTCTGTGGGATGAAAGTTCTTGAGAAGAACGTTAGATGAATCAGATTCTTCTCATTTATGCCTTGTGCTTTGAATCGAATTCTAATGCATTGGTTTGCTATGCAGATATTTTGTATATTTGTGTTATGGGGAAATATTTATCAATGGAGATTAAAGGAAAGTAAGGTAAAACTATTGAGAGAGATTGCGAAGTAAGAGTACTTGTTGCTCATTGCTCTCTATGGGCAGTGAATATGATTCTTCTTACATTTACGGCTGCAGCAACATCACACGCAATTTGTGTCCGAGCAAAATCAGACTTGCGCCATATGCGGACTTTGTAATATCCAAAAAGCTTCTCAAAATTCTTCCCGCATAACCCTTTCGCTAAGCCACACATACAAAACCAACTTCTCTTTGTGTATGTAAAGGTACAGCGCATAGAAATTGTAGGGTATTTAGTAACCAAGTGTGCTTGCCTATGTATTTATCTCTGCGGACTATTTACTTTAAATACATTTAATTCAGTAACAGCTAACATGTTAAATGAAAAGAGTTTTTGTAAAGCTAAAGTTATTTTATCACGTAGTTTTTCTATAGCCAGGTCCAAACAGTTAAATGAAACTGTATAGAGATATGCAGATGTTTTATAGATAAGTAAGTTAAAGAATTTGTTCATGAATCAAATTAATTTTGAAAAATCGATTTATGTCGACGAATTGAAATACTGTCTTATACAGTTAAGAACGTAGGACAAGTTACATTTATGTGTGAGATTGTGAGATGATGAGTTGATGAGTAGGATGATTACAGTGGAGAAAATGAAGCTAACTCATCTGTACAATTTTATGATTAAATATTTATTGGTTAAGTTTGTCTTATTGGTCGAAGGCTTCAAAATATTTAAGCCATAGACTGGGCATAAAATAAAGCACGAAGAAATTATTTATCCGTTTTGCTTTAACTTTGGTTTATTAAGTTTACTTTAAAACGCAATTTATTACGATTCATTACAAAATTTAATAATAAAGAATCTTTACAGACAGAGCAAATAAATCCATCCATCTTGCTAATGTAGAGACCTGTTTAAATACATTTAGTTCGATTCACACGGTTGTATATCTTACAGACTAGATGTACTTATATAATATAATACGTCTACTAGACTATAATTTTTAAAGAGTACAGAGACAATTTTTAGCAGTTACATTTACTTTGGTTGCGGTCTCGACCAGACTACAGAAAATTGAATACACTTGTAAATTCACCAAGTTCACATTTAATATTAAATTATAATCTTCATCATATTTCAATCTACCTGCTATGTGATATTAAATTAAGTATGTGTGATGTTACATTAAGTTTGTGTGGCTTAATTTCTAAAGGTACACGTTTGCATTGTAAGTTCTAAACAAAACGAGGAATATTCATGGAAAAATATCTCTCCTGCTTTTAAATAACAATAAGGTTATCAGAATTATTCCTTGTTGATAATTAATTAATACTTAATTAATTACTCATTTTAATTACATAATCTTAATCGCTGACTATCATAACAGGCAATCTTGCAAAACTGAACACCTACTTAATTACTAAATCAACAAAAATTGCGACTTATCGAATAGAACGTACATAATTGTTTTTATACCCACATTGCTGTAAATTATGTAACTTGACGGCATTCACGAGACGAGTTTCTTTTGTCATTACAGATGTAACGTGTAAAGTATTATTAACTATCGTAAAATATATTATAAACACACTAACTAAACATTTACATTACACTTGAATTGACTTAGGTATTGGGTATGCGCGTAAATAGGAAGAATACTCTATTAGTACTTTTATGTTTCTGAATGGAGAACCAGTTTTCTAGAAATCGTCAAATAATTCTAATTCCTCGTCAGTGACGCTTTTCATTCTCCAGGAGTCTGAAAAACAAAATGAATAGTTAAATTCTGACTTCAGACTATTGTAAATGTACACAATTTAATTCAAAAGATTAAAGTTACCTGAATAAGTGTCAAAGCATCTTGTATCTCCATCAAAAAACACTTTTGGAATGATTGGGGGCTTTACATAGAAAATCAAATATAAATCATGGATGAATTTTATTATTTTCAGGATAAAATATGTGCATTATAAATCGAATAGGTTAAAGCTAATAGGTATGTAACATACCGTAAGTTTGCGTTGGAAAACGTCATCCCAGTCATACTCCCTAAAGTACTTATGACGTTTCACTTCGTCTGCGCCGTTCTAAAAAGAGAAAATAATGTTATTATCTAAGTCTAGAAGATGCATTAAATTCGTCTACAATTCTACTTGGCTTGATTCGTTTAAGTCTTACTTTAATACTGCCAAGTCGCTTAGAGCGATCCTGTACCAGCAGTTTTCTGATCAAATCTTTTGTAACTGTGTCCATAACTTTGGGCCATTCTACTTTTCCTAAAATACATAAACCAAACTGTAATGTGATGTCTAATGAAATAATATTGTCGAATGAATTTTTGTCTCATGTTTAAAGTGAAATTACTACCTGATAGGATTTTTTCATACGTGGTGAATTTGTTGTCGTCATAGAATGGAGAGTATCCAGCACTCATTTCGTATATCAGCACTCCTACACGAAACAAAGTTATTTATGTAGCAGAACCGACTTATTTAGCTAATGATGGTAATTTACACTGCATTAAATCCCATTAGCTACTGCTACACAATTATAAACACTTTAGATTAGTAAACGTTTATAATTAACTTACCCAAAGCCCACCAGTCCACTGCTTTGGTGTAACCTTTAGACTGGATGATCTCAGGTGCTAAAAATATACATTAAAACTTAAATTATTAACTCAACACATTACATAAACTGAAGTGCATGACTCATTTAGTACTTTAGTTAAGTTCACTGGCACTAGCGTTCATAAAATGCATACCTAGATATTCAGGAGTTCCGCAAAGTGTCCATGTTCTGTAAGAGAAATATTCGAGTATTTACTTCACAATTTATTTATACATATCATGTCTGTTAATACATTCCTATATGGAAAGAAATCTCCAAAAATGATCTACAAATGGACATATAAACTGAATGTAGAATTTTCGCTTACTTGTCTCTCATTCTTTTTGCAAATCCAAAATCGGTGATCTTTAGGTGCCCTTCTTTGTCAAGGAGTAAATTCTCAGGTTTCAAGTCTCTATGGGCTATAGAACAAAATTATATGTTATTATGTTATAGAATGCAGATACAAATACCATTGCTGACACACTTTTAGCATAACCATTCTCATCACATAATGCAAACTATATATGATTTATGTATAAAGTACCTATACTCTTTCCATGAAGATATTCTAAGGCACTAACGATTTCCGCCGTATAAAACGAACCTGAAGAAAATAAACAAATTGTTAGCATCCGTATTTCTAGGAAGATAGGATAAAGGTATGTGGGTCAAGCTAAATGTAGAAGCATGTTATAAATGTACTAAATGTAGAAGAAATTGATTTTGCATTTGTACAATGCACAAATGAAGAACATTTAAAGCGCAAGGCTATTGCAATCATGTACATTTGTGTATATTAAATAGTACAACTAAGAAAAGTCTTCAGGTCTTAGTTTTAAATTTTAAGCAGATACGAATATATTGTGGTGCAGTAGGAACTTACATGTCGATGGGGAAAACTTTCCTGCTTTTCTCAGGTAAGAGAAGAGCTCTCCTCCGCAAGCATAGTCCAGCAGGAAGTATATGTTGTACTCGTCCTTGAAATGCCATTTTCTATTATTCATAAATGAAACAGAATTTATTATCATCATTTCTCGTACTCTATGCTAACTATTAATGTTAACATTAACTGTAATTGACAAGAGTTGGGAGTCCTTATGGAACTGGATAGTTTATGCAGCCACTTTTAGATGTCAAGAGTCTAGTTAAGAATTTATGGTATGTGCATAATACATGAGAGAGTGCTAAATGTCTATAATATTATTGCAAGAGCATTACTCATCTCGTCTTTCTACAACGTGGCCTGAGACATACAAATATGATTCCGTATGTAAACTTTTCTCCACGGAGAATACTACTCTTTCTAAAAATAGAATTAATAATGCGTCTGTTCATTTACATTGTACTGTGAGTATAAGATCTCAAAGAAAAACTGGGCAAACATATTGCAGAACTCAGTTGTTTAATTTTTAAACCTACTCTGTACTAGCCATAGCCCACCAGAACTACTACTACATAGTACCTACACTTCGTAACAAAATTAAATTACAGTAGAATCTAATAAAGATCTTTCTTCTGATTCGGATATTGTATTATAAGATGATAAATATGATTAGAATACATAAGATGGCTAAAGTAGATTAAATGCGAGAGCGAGCTGCTACGAGAAAGACCGAAGGAGAATCTAGGACTACATGGCTGCATTTATATAAACTACATTACGAAATGACGAAATATTTGACTTACAATCTGACGATAAAGGGATGTTCAACTGCCATCAAAATATTCTTCTCGTTTTTGACATGTTCAATCTGTTTGAGTCGAATGACATCGTATAGTGATAGTATCTTCAAAGCTCCATACTCTCCTGATTCGGTCTCTTGACAAACTGTCAAGCATAAAATGACGTCATCGTTATGATATCATTTAAATAAAATTATACGCATATTAAGAACTACTATTTTATTTCTGCCTAAATGATTCTAAGTAGAGATACGATTTCAGAGAGTGAGTAGTGTAAAAACTTACGTGTCACGCGCCCAAATGTTCCTGTCCCTGAAAAAGTCAAAAATAAATAATCGTTATGTAATTTAATTAGTGCAACAATGTAGGTTAATATAATTTAGGTAATTATTTACAATGCAGAGTAGGAAGGTACACAAAGCACAAGGATTAAATCGTAATTAATCTCCTGCAGCAATATTAACATTAACACAGATATGAAACGGAGCGAA
This sequence comes from Pogonognathellus flavescens, assembly GCA_019776165.1. Taxonomy (NCBI): domain Eukaryota; kingdom Metazoa; phylum Arthropoda; class Collembola; order Entomobryomorpha; family Tomoceridae; genus Pogonognathellus; species Pogonognathellus flavescens. The sequence continues at coordinate 15,794 of JABASD010001391.1, forward strand.
TGAGGATAGTCATTACTACACTACTTTCTACAAAGGCAGTAGGCTCCTTTTGTTTAGTTCTGCCGTGGAGGAAAAGAATAAGAATCTTTTGTAACTCCAGGACAGAGATAAATATCTGAGACTGTTTCTGATTCTGATACAGTCGCAGGAGAGGACAGAATTATATAGACATCATCATCGCACAATGGCACCAGCAGAATGTAAGGACAAATACGCAAAATTTTTAAACCTTATTATTACGTGGTCGACACCACCTTGGCATGAATTTCTTTTTGGAGTACAGATACAGAAGCAATAAAGTCAGACAGAGCTCAGAACTGATACTGCAATACAAGTGTGGCATAAAAATGTGAATTCACATTGAACCGTAAGGTTATCCAACTGCTTTATACTGGAAGTTTATTTCGATGACTGTCTCAGTCGCAGATTTATGAACATTAAGATTTAATTGACACAATCAATTGCTGACATGAAAGATTTTCCACGTTAATTTCTTAATTTCGTAGCTAAATTGCTATAAAAGGACGTGTGGCACAACGAGCTAATCTCGTAATCGCAATGTCTATTGCATTGTTGTGCTTAATGAGTAGAGTAACTGTATTGTATACAATTTGGATGCTAGAACTTTTATATATATAGATTAAAACATGAACCCATGAATTACAAGTTGCTATATCAGACAGAAAGGTAATTTAGTGTTTCTTTCTCTGAGCTTTTGCCAAATGGTGTGAATCACAGGAAAAGTTTTTATATTGCAGCTTTGCAACATTTTTCCTTCTTGATGATCATCAAGTCAAGTCATCAAGCTGCCCTTTGTGCGACCTTGTTTTTGGCAAAATTGCCAGAAAGATCACAGAAAACTTTGAAGTGTAATGTTCTTGTACTTGAATCGATGTCGTGGAGGCATGGCATGAGAAATTAAATCTTCGGATATCCGTCTCACTGAAGTATCACAGGAGTCAAGCTACAGAAATCTTCGAGACAGATTCGTTCACGATACTTTTTACAGATATGTTCTAATATCCATTGCATTGATGAATCTGCATAATATAGATGCTAACATGATAACGAAAAATATGTAAGTTTGAGCTTGTTAGCATAAGCTAAGGGAATCGAATGTTTGCACATTATGAACTTCAAGTGCTCTCATTTCCCCGGGAAATCAGATCCAGGTCGGCTTATACAGCTTTGCTTACACGTGTCTGTTTATCAGTTAACATAATCACTGAAAGTACGGTCGTTTTGAGCAAAACACAGATACTGCATTTGTATATATGGTATTTATAAAATACACCTATATAGAATTTACAACAATAACAATTTTACTACGCAAATGGTCGGGAAAAAATCAGATTTAATTTAAGTGCTCTAACTAATCCTAAGTTAATGCCATGTCTCTACATTTTCACAGGGCACGTATGCTATCATTAAATAATCTCTCTCTTTTTCCAGTATCGACAGTTCGTTTGATTTTTACTCTTTTATCTAGACGGGAGCTATGGCTGTTTGTTCTTTGTGTAATAAATGTACTACCTACATCTATTTACCAGTACATTATTAGACTGTTAGTTTAGCTGTAGATGCTTTATAAAGTTTAAATAAATACACAGATTTTATGTACAGGCCTAAAATTATTATACAAAGAACAAAAATTATAGACCAGTACCTATGTGTAATATCTGTGTATCAGGTTTACACGTTAGTAAAAAAACAATATGTGTGTAGGGTGGATAATGAAATTAGCTTTGCATGAATTATTTCTGGAGACATGGAGACATCCGTGGAAAGAAAAATTCGCACTTGGACGCATTGCTGGAAATTGGCTCGGGAATAACATTCTTCCTTAGAACTATGCAAAGATAATTTTAAGCAAATTAAAATAGTTTAGGCTTTGTAACTGTTTTTATAGAAATTTCTGTGCGATAAGATTCTTCGTTGAAACGAAATGACTGAACCATGGCGAGACGCGTGTTGGTTGTGTGTATTTGGTATGGACTACACGGCTACAGTACTAAAAGCTAGCGCTAGCGTTGTTGGTTTAAATGGATGCTCACCCTCCCTCGCTGTCAAGTTACAACAAAATATTCATTCACGTCATCCACTCTTCAGAATGTCAGTGTCAGTCCAGCTTTGGCAAAATTCTTTATCGGGATGTTGTATTTCCCCCACAGCTTCTCACACTACTAAATACCCTTCTCTCAGTCTTTCCACAAAAGAAATGGTGAGAACGACCTTTTGTAGTGCACAAGCTCAGCTTTAGTACGGACGCTGCTAGCTTCAACCCGCTGCTGCATGTAGGTACTGCGAGAATTTATGCTGCATAGATGTACGTTAACCTATGTGGCAACTTTTCTGTGCAACCTTCCATGTAGCCATTTGTAAGTGATATTATTATTTCCACGAATTCACCATTAGTACGAATTACCGAATATTTAGACTCTATTACATTTTAATGGTATTTTCACATAGTTTTGCCATTTTACGAAGAAAATAAGGATTTTACTATATATACCACAAATTAGGGAAAACACCGAAATTTTTAGCCCTTTTACAAGTCCCAATATGTATTTTACTTTCACAAACTTTCTTTTAAATTAAATGTAAGTTAAATGCATACACAATAAGAATGTCGTGATGATGGTTGGAAATGATATAGAATGTGTATATACTTATAATACGGGGTTTAGGGAAAGAATTTTTTCCTAGACAGACAGAACTGACCAGATAGAGAAAGGAAAGAGTTAAATGCGCAGTTGACAATTTGTACTATTTTTGTATTTTGTTTCTGAGAATTATTTATTTACTGTAGCCAGTGTTCGTTTTTAGAAAATATTAAGTTACCTGACTGACGTCATTTGTAGCAGTGAAATTATTATCCCTTTCGTTGTACCAAATTACATGTTGGTTATGTGTATTAGATTACATGACATGTGTCAAGGAAAGCTATACGGTCGGTGAAATATTACCTGGGTAAGTCAGAACAAACAAACAAGATATCAGCATCTATCTGCAACAGAGGATTAAGCCGGATAAAGGAGTATTATCCAAATCCGCCCTCCACTCTGTCAGTCCGGAGTTAAGACAAATTCAACAGGATTTTGTATTCTGTCCATAGCTTCTTTTCCAACTCCAGCAAACCAAGTCACAGAAATTTCCCTCCTTGACTTTAGCAGCTAAAGGCTAAAGCTATGTAAGTGCAGTCTTTGTACCTAAACACGGCTACACGCACAGACTAGACATCAACTTGGATTCGTTTGCTAAACTTTAAGCTAACCCTTTCTGACTCAAGATCTTTGTCTTCTAGAATTGGTACCTATATATATTTATAGTCTTTTTCAATCACATAACCTTGTCTCGTTGTTAGTAGAAGTATTAAATAAATAATTTTCCGATCTGTATACCCCGTGGTTGAAATGCCACTTTTGATGCATGATTTATGGTAATGTTATATTTAATTTGACGTAAGCGTATTAAAATAGATGTATGCAATCATTCATTTCTCCTTGCTGTCAACTTGATCTTTTTCTCCTTCTAACGCTTAAGGATCTAATATCAATCAGTAATAAAATCTCTATAGGTATATTCTAGTAACTAATATTCTCATGAGATGTATTAGCAATAGTATGGGGTTTCGAGTAGTAGGGAATAGAGGTGCTGGAGGTAGGATTGCTGCAACACAAAAGAAGATTTTATACTTAGAGAAGCCCTGAAACAAAAGAACTTTAGTTAATGAAAAAATAGGATGTTGCAATAATTCTGAGTTAAGTTTATCACACCTCTCGTGAAAATCATGTAATGCCCAAATTAAAATGTTATAGAATAGCTACAGATGTAAATGTTGCAAAAGCCTGCAAAGTAAATTTAATGAACTTTTGACTTGGAAAGCTACACGGAGTGGATGAAAATTCTTGATAATTTAAAATGATTTACTATCTATTATCTATCACAGCTAATCATTTTAGTTAAATAGGTACAATGTCTATTTTCATTTAGCTCTAATTTCAGAAGCTCTTCTGACAAGATAACGCTTTATAAATAAGAAGTGCTTAATCGCCCGCTGTTCTCAATAACTTCAAAACAAGCAGTCTATACAAGAACTAACACTAATAAAACATGCCATGAATTTTTGCCATTAAATTGCATTTACATGCTAGTTTCCTAAGTTGATATTATTGTCAATAAGAAAAGTTGAGAGCAATAAATATCCACGGTGGAGCTTACATGCAGATATATGCGCATAATTAAGTACATCTGGTATATAGTACTCTTAGTCATAGTCCCAAAGAATACAAACCCGAAACATAAATATGAAATAGTAGATGTGAAATTTCTTATACATTTGTATATTTTTAAGGTTTGACAGCTTAAATTTACTTTTCAAGTTTGCTGCTTGCAACAAGCACAGGCAGAAATCAGGCAGAAATCATCTGTCATCGAGATTCATGCCTTGTTACATTCCGCAACGATAAAATGTAAAAAGTGTAATGTTAAGAAATGTTAAGTACTGCTTATATATACAGAATACAGAAGCCTTCAATTTGGCTAGCGGTAAATGCTCACTGTTCAATGCGGATTTTTTACAATTCGTACCAAATTATTTATGCTTCATTTCTCTCGGTTAACACCCAAAGCTCCTAACCTGATAAACTTTAATATGTGTACACGCGATTGTTTAACTTGTACTACCGACGAACCGACAAGAGCCCATATTATTCTAATCCTTGGAGAATATATTATAATATCGTGCTCCACTTTGTTGGTTAGGGTCCAGAATTCTTTCTGACAACCATTATTAAAATCCATACAAACAGAACATGCACAAAATGAACAAGTACAGAGTACACACATACTCCAATATCTTACATATACATCTACATATACAATACAATATTTATAATCTTTGCTATAACATTTTCCTACATTTGATACGTTAGGAACCTATTTTGATTTGACTAAAGAGTATCACGCCATCACCAGACTACCCCAACCTAGTAGTAGCGATCACGCACATTTGTCTTACATAAAATGCTCGACAATATGCAGATCTATGGAACATAACCTTAGGTAACCCAATCTGGAAACCTTCCAGTAAGTACTTAAGTTATAATGTAAGAAAATCGCATCAGAACACGAAAACTCATTATTTACCGATGCTATAAGGCTTGTATCAATAAATTTCTCTTTAAACTGTCTCACCCTTTCTCGCTCGCTCTCTGTCTCCTTTATCTTTCAACACGACACAAACAACAATATCAAAGGGAGCAGTGAAGAACATATTCTACGGTTAATTAATTTAAAGCATCTATGCATTGTGATGAAATGACTGCTATATTCCTGACGACTAAATTTCAAGAGCATTTCATACTGACACCATCGAAGAACATGTACAGCTGAAACTTTTTGTTAGATTTGAACTTCCTTAATTTATCCGAAGTTGTGCATCAGGCGAAGTCATAAAGAAAACGCGTATATATGTTTGTACTAAAACGCAACTGCGAACTCTCATCCTGTAACAATGAACATTTACTCGCAATGTGACTATCGGAACTCAAGAATAATCCTAGTGTGTGTAAAAATTTGGCAAACAAACCCTTAACAGACAAAGTTAAATATATGAAACGAAAGGCTCCGAGAGAAACGTGCATTGTTGATGCAAAGTAAATTCAAGTTGGTTCTATTTAGAATACTACAAGACCAGAATGAAATTATATACAATATGAGAAAGCTTTTTGTAAAACATTATAATATTATTACAATGTATTTGTATAAGACAAAAGTAAGTAACCATAAGTATATAAGAAAGCATTGTATGAGTGAAGTTATTATTAGAAACAAAGCCTTTTGGCCACGCCATGAAGAACAAGACAAGGCAAAACACCCGGTTCCGCAATTGTGCGAATCGGCTAAGAACGACGAGCGTGTGGTAAATGTAAAAGACGCAACTGTAATGTAATTCAGAGTTTCATGTTTAAGCCATGCCCTAAGCCATACAACCTCCTAATCGTTATGTGATGTAATGTAGCGTCAATATACACTACAATCTAATAGAAAATCTAATTAGAATCTACGTACCTACTCGTGTGTAGCGTGACTAGATATTTATCCGTAACTATTTGCTTTGATTTTTGCTCCAAACGACTCTGACATGGTTTATGATGTGACACTCTGACAGATCAAGCGACAGACGAACTATTAGCAACTTCTCTCATCATTACAACGCACGCATCCTTTCATCCGTATTTTTTCTTGTGCTGCATTGAATTCCAATGCAATGCAAAGGAATGAGCAAATGAAGGCTAAAGAAAAACATTTTTTTCGCAGATTCAAGAGGAGGACAGGTTTACAAGACAAGTGACGAACTGATGATCTTGAAAAACTTGAGAGAAAGAGAGACGATGCGTTCGGCTGTGACATACGGGAGTTTCGTGAAAAGAAAGAAATGACTGATGGATACGCTATTACTTTTACAGACAGATATTATTTAACCGCATGCTTATTTAAAACCAGGAAGAGAGAAACTTGTAGCAACTTTTCGAATACCATGCTACATTACACTGTATGCATCTCCTTACTTACAACATGACCGTTCTATTTTCATTCTACAGACTTAGGGGATAATGATGATGTAGAGATAATTATGAAATGAGTGTGAGACTGTAGATTTGCAAATGCTCTTGAAATTTTGTTCCGCACTTCATTCGCAGTAACGTGTAAGTTCCGTAAGTATGAACGGAAAACATATGCAAATGTTGCTGACATAAGTAACTTTAATTTCCTAACAGTTCTTTCTGTGCTTTCGACTCACTTCAAGTTTCTAGCAGACGATAGCATTAAATTTTCATATTTCTTACAGCTTCTTCGTTTACACTGCATATTTAATTTGATTGAGAAGTTATAGTGTTTATACATAGATAATAATTTTGGCTTCCTTATACAGTTTCTTCGTAATGGTATTATCACCTCAGAGATTTCAATGTGCGAAGATGCGAATTGTTCTGTATTGTGTCCTTGGGACTGTCCTTACACTTGTCTAGCAGTATAGCTGTATGTGTAATTGTATCTCTACATTGACTAAACACGATTTATGCAGAATATAAAGATTTGTTTCTCTTCAATGTTACAAACATCTTACATCCATTATAATCTTCTAGCGGCTGTTCTAACTGCATTTTCAAGGAAACCCGAGATCTGAACTGAGAGTTATAATCCTTAAAATATACTGTAACACATAGGCATTAGTCACTGACTTGGTATAAAGTAATTTTTAAACTTGTAGATTCACGTCTCAAAATAAGTTAACCTTTTCGGCATGGTCTGTCCAATTGTCTTACACAATCACAGGACATATTAATACTATCTACGTCATTTCATTAGACATCCAGGTGTAAGTTTCACCTGAATTTCTACGAAGAAAAAGAAAACGATTCGACTGTCAATTTAAGTGATGGTCAAATCAATCATATCAATTTAGTCTGGAAAAGGCAGACGTGACGCAAACAAATCTGTCTGAAATCAAAAATGTTAGGTGTTTATATAGGTGAAAGAGAAGAGCGAAACTAAAAATACCAAAAATAACGACTGTCTTCGTCTATCGGTGTTTTTGCGAAAGTAACACAAGAACATTTGTCATTATTATTATGATAATGGTTCTGCGAAAGTAATACAATAAGATTTGCGATTATTATTATCCTAATGATCCTGAGAAAGCAACACAATAAGATTGTGATGATTATTATCCTAATGCTCCTGTGAAAGTAACACAATAAGATTTGTGATTATTATTATCCTAATGCTCCTGTGAAAGTAACACAGTACGATTTACTATTATTACGATAATAATAATAAGTATATGAATAGTATGGAGCAATATACATATATTTTGAAATATAATATTTACTGTGTACATCCGTTGTACAAATCAATTCTCTGAACATGACCTGCAAAAGCAGATTGACTCACCTGTCTGAAGATAACAGAAGTTTAAGGAATGAAATTAGGTCTGCTGCTCTGTTTAAGATCAATGGCTGAACAGATGCATATATTATGCCGCATCATAACATAAGGACAGGAGATTATTTGCACTGCAATCTAGTTTACGTTCCTATACACTGTGGTTGAGTGTAATGGTTAACTGATGGTGGTGGTAAAACAGCGAACTCTATTAGTACAATGAGCATAGACCCCAAACCGAGCTATTCTTACCTATATAGAGACCGCTCTGAAAAAAGCACACACACACAAACGAATATATAATACACATAGACTTGTGTATTAAGAGAAGAAGTAAAAATTGGGTTAGACTATAGGTACCAGTTTAATGTTCCTTTCATTTGACAGATTTATTTATGGAGTATTTTGTATACCTAGACGCTCAGGAGTTGGCACAAGAGGAAAAGACTTCTGAGCTTGTGTAGTAATTCTTGTGTTTGTAAATAAATGCTTGTCTGTTCTGATCCTACAAAAAGTAGTAGAGGCAAATGGAATAGTATTTAGTATTTGTATCACTGAATGTGAGTGAGTGAATTGACTGAGTGAGTAGCAAGGCATATGGTTTTCAGTATTGGCATAAAGGCCTAGTATACAGGAAGAGAAAATGTCCTGTTCCGTCTTGTATACTATATGAACTCCCAAAAACTTTTTTTAGTTCAAGTTAACTACCCAGGGAATCCTCAAAAGAAGAAAAGATGCGGAGAGAGAAAGAAAAGAAAGATTGGGAGATACAAGCCTGCCTACTCTGTTGCTGTAGGATGTGTAACGTATACATTGGGTTGACATTTTAACGTAGCGTGGCAGATGCATTGAGTACACACTGTCTTTTCTTTATTATGGCGCTACTATTACTGACATAACACAAAGTTACTGTGTGTACCAGTCAAGAAGTGCATAATGTATACATATTTACAATAATACTGACTCAGCCTCTTTCTACGCCTTTTCCTTACCTACACAGTGCTTTCTAACCCGTTTTTTAGCAAACCTAAGTAGTATTTATTTTATTTCTCTTGTTTTTAAACTTGTCAAACTGAAACAAAATACACATGAGCAAAAAGATAAAAAAAACTTCAGTCAGGACAGAATAAAGTAAAACAAACCCGCTATTACTAGGTACTTCCGTTCTTCAAGAAACCACATTGCCCTTACATAATAAATTGTAGTTATGATCAATCCTTTTGCAAACATAAATAGATTTTTTTGCTAATTAGGTTTTACTCCCTTTGGCTACCTTAACACACAGATGCTGGGCATTAATCAGCCATGTATTGAGTATACTGTGCCAAGCATGCATTTTATTCCAGTAGTGTTGATAAATTATGCTTTTACTGTGGATATTAAGTATTATTATGAAAATCAGATCATAACGTAAGTAAAAACAGATTCCTGCTCATGGCATTAGTTATCAAGTTACATATACATAGTGAGAAAGGGTTGGTAAAGTGCTGGGTCAAAAAAAAGATGTCAGTGTATATAAAAACTGTACTAATGTGAATTCTAACCATATCAAGATTTAGATGAACTGAAGACACTATCATATGAACATAAGACAGATTTGCCTTGCCAATCTTTTCTGTACACTACTTTTACTGTTAAGTAGTTACACTATCAAGATGGGAAAACATCTAAGCAGATACATTTACTACGGAAAAACCTCTGCAGAAGAAATTAAGCGTTGCTCTTGTTTGACTTCTGCTGCAGATTAGAATTATATGGGTGCAATGATGTTAATAGCATATTATTCTGCACAGTCTATTAAAGAGCTGTGGTAATACTGAAATCTATATGCCCATCCTGATACTTTTAGCAGATACTACACACAAAACAGACGTAATACTTAAATTACACTTAGAAATGTAATAACGTAATAAACTGTCCTGTTGGTTTCTTTCGTGTCGTGATCGTATTAGTGTGCTAATGTTGCATTAGTTGTTACATACCTACTTCTATAGTACAAAACTGTAAGGAGGATTTAATAGGTACTTTGAGTATTTAGAGTGTGGTATACTGAATAATACATCAGAATTAAGACACTGCTGGTTACTGTAAGTGCAGATGCGTGTTTTTGTTTTGTTCGGTTAGTAGTAGAATGCCCTATATTATTAGAATGCTCATCTGCTACAAAGTTTCAAGTTATCAACTGTAATGGAATAAGAACCTGTCTGTGATCGAAAATAATGTCACTGTCGAAAGTTATCTTAAGTCAACTCTGTTCACATCACACAATCACAACTAAAGTCAGTCCCACTCTCAACTTAAATGAAATTGAGAGGAGACTATTGAGACAAGTCCAAGACAAACTTTAGTAACGCTGTGTTAAGTAACCGAAGTTAAGTTGTCTAAAAGAAAACTCGAAGTTCTGTTTCTTTTCGGTTCAGTAGTCTGTACACTCCTCTTTATAAGAAGTGTGTATTCAATTCTGATGAACTTCTTTCATGTTTTTACACTCGTTGAATTTCAATTTCTACATAAGTTTATGTATTTCATACTAATTACGTTTATTGCGTAATGCTTACTAAAGTTGTTTGTGATGGTAATAAATATCCGATTAATTTGCGTAGCATCTTAAAAAGTGCAATTTGAATTCAAACGAGAGTTATATATGCATAGGCTATGCGTATAAGTAAAATTACAGGCTAAGCAGAAAAGTTGACTATTTGTATAGTCGTAAAACAGTTTTATAAGCAAATCTGTACAAATAAAACTTTTCCTCTTCCTTTCTTCAAAGTAAATACTACAGATCCTACATGTAAAGCTGGCAAAATATTAGTAAAAGCAGTGACCCTTACTACACTTATTGTATTTTGAGAGTTCAAGAGACTCTTCTTTTTCATATTTTCATCGATGAACCGTAGAACTTTTCCTTTCCAACTGTGACTCATCCGTGCACAAAGACAATATACTTAATCATTTCAAGAAACTTCTTTTATTATATACCTTTGTAAATACTATACTGGATACAAAAGAAAAAATAAAAATAGCTCGTACTTACAAAACAGGAAACAAATAAAATATGAATGTTATGACATTTGCAAAATAACATACAATCAGAAAATGATTACGTGGAAAAACTCAAAGAAAATAAATGAAGGGAAGAATAGAGACAATTTCCCGAGTCAACATCCGACAGATTGGATAAGGAAAGCGATTTGAATTTGTGTAGCAGCCCTGTAGAACACACAAACCAGAAACTGTGAGTCTTAAAATAACATCAAAACTAAATGCAAAGTTCTGATGCTTCTCAGACAGACAATCGTCGTCTTTGTTTCATTTTTACTCTTACCATATGATAAAGATACTTTTTCTTTTGGCCGCACTGCGGGTATAAATGTTTTAGTTAATGATGATCTTACACTCTTTGTTGTTGTGCAAGTCACAACACTTAAGTCGAGTCCATTCCCCCATATGTTATTATGTGTATATTTCTATCTCCAGTTAAAAACACACTTTAATGAACCAGCCATTTTAGTCGCAGACGATTGTTGAGAGAAGTTTGCAAAATCTCATATCGTCACCCCTGCCAAATTACTACATTTGATATCTCGTCGCAGGATATTTCTGTTTGTAATACATTTCAGACAAAGTCACCTTCCTCATTCCTAAATTTTAAGGCACACGTAGAAGTTTAGAAATAGTCAAACAGACCAAAAATTTGCTAAATACTATACACTCTACCGCTTTTGTAATGTGGTCATATATCGAATGTTATTATGACGTTAAAAGAATTGAATGAGATCAAGATGAATTTCGTTAATTGGCAACCTCGCGAGTGGGTGAGTGTAAATATAAAGCAAACTGCAAATAAGTATTTACTAGTGTTTGCACAGAAATAGTTGTAATTATCAATTAAGTAATACTATGTAGTTACAGTAATACACAACATAGAATTCTGTTGTGTGTCTAGTATAATATGAGATAATGCAAGATATATAGAGATAGTAAATGTACTGTTTGTATTATTGCATTCATTAAATATCAAAATATATATCTCTAGTTAGGAACTTACAGTTAGTTAGTTATATAAGAAACAATCTGCACAAACCATACATAATACACTGCCTTATGTCGTTCGTACGTACAAATATATTATTAGTAACTATATATACAGTCTATGTATACGTCTATAGCGTTTAAGAGCAAAGCGTATCACCTACAGAGAACTATACATAGTGGTAGTCTGCTGAGTATCTTGATTTTTATCTTTTGCCATGAGATTCGCAAACTGCGAATTAAGAATGCGGTACGGTGCCATGAACGTAATAAAGGATTGGAGTACACAACTGTTGTTCTATTATCCCATGCCGTTCTTATTCGCACTGCTCTCCTCCTCGGTATGTATGTGCTATGTGCACTTTATAAATGCTATTCGTACAGTACATTGCGAATATCTTGTGTGTGTGTGATTCTAAACTTAGACTCAGCTAGAGATATTCCTAAGCTCTATGTTTTCACATAGAATAACTACTGCGTACCTACAGCAGGAGGTTATATCGCATTATTTTATGGTATTCTTATTGTGGAATTAAACTTTCCAGGGCGGAACGATGAAAATGGAAACTCTTCCTGGATACACAGATAATATAATTTTAAATTACTAAAACCACGCTAAGGTATAAGTACCTAAGCTAGTATAATATGTCTTTAGTTTAGCACATTCTACATACTGTGCGAGAATACGTATGATACATGTAAAATTTACTACGTAAGTACCTACAGTGAGATTTTGCATGTGTGTGTTTAAAAAACAGATGTTTCGTCAGTTTATGATATGCCTCGCTCACTTAAGTTTATGTCTATTTAGCTAATTTAAGTAAAAACGTTCTAATCTGTAGAGGCACATCAATGATTGAAAATGGCAAGTCTAACTAAGCGGTTCTTTAACTTAAGATATGGCAGTGTTATGGGACATACACCCCCTCGTGTGTGTAAGAACCGTTTCTGCAGTGTGTAGGTATAGCGTACAGCATCCGCATAAAATATTCGAAAAAAGAAGAAGGAGTATTCATTGCATGTAGTATGCATAAATTATTATGATGAAATCATTTTTATTTGGTACCTTTCCTACGCATGTTTTGGTGTTTGTGGAATTCGGGATAGAATGCATGAAGGGTGGGATGGGATTGTAGGAATTTAAAGCTTAAGATTCACTTTATTGAATTCAAGTGACTGTAACAGAAAAATATTTGTCAATATTGTGACGATATGCGAAACTGACAAAAGTTACACTTACCAATGGTTTTGATGATTTCCAAATCATCAAGACTCATTGAGTCATAGGAACGGGGGCTTTGGCTTTGAATCTGATTAGGAGCAATCTTGACGACTGTTTGTGACACAGTTGATGATATAACGGCTACTGGCCGCGAATTAATAAGACCACCTTTCTTTTCTTCGGTTTTCTCACACTTTAGCGGTGTAACGTTGATGTCTTCCTCGTATATACTTTGTCGCATCCTGCGGAAATCATAACAGAATGTTTTCAAAATATATAAACAAAAAAATACATGTACAGTAACATGTTTTAATCACAATACTACAAAACTCTTTCACTGAAGACATAAATATCTGAATATCTTAAGATTAATTTATTTCCTACCTCAACTACATAATAACTAACGGAACCAAAAACACTTTCATTGGTATGTTAAATTTGTTATGAAAGAAACCTTCCGCAATAGCCTAGCATGCCCATTAATTGATTTTAATGGCATTTATATTGCGTTCTAAATTTTGGCACATATAAAGGTACATATTAGGTATTAGGATGCATGCCACTGCAGCATTTGAAGTTACATTTATGTAGAATCCTACAGGTACGAAAATTATTCGCTCGTAAATACATTTCTAATTAAATTGGTAAAAGGTTGTTGTGACTGTTTAGGTACGTTAAATTTTAAGTACATAGGTACTAGGTACATTAAATTGCAATTTATCTAGACCATATTTTTGCAATTCGAAATTGTAGCAATAATCCAGTAACAATAAACATTAGTGAAGGTAAAATATATACCACCTATACTTTAATACACTGAATGTGTTTACTGCACACAATCTGTAGGTAACATCGCATCGGCACTGCAAGAAGTCTAATAGGTATATTGCATGCACCTCTATACCTACTCGAACTGCGTTTCAGAAGATAAAAGAATGATGGTTGGTGTATGGTGTGCCGTTTTGAAGTAAAGTACATGATGGAAGACAGAATTATTATTGTTGACATTTGCAATCAATTCTATGATGAAAGGGTAAGTTAAGTTTATCTTTCACATGTATTATTTAGCTACGCTAATATTATTCCTGTACTTGCATGTAAGTACAGCATGTATCTCACTGTAAGCTTTGCTTAAGTCATCAATAATTCAACATTTTCTCTGAACAAACTAGGACACAGCCTGGAGCCATGTAGTTACATGAAATTATAATGCGTCTTTCGCAACCGCAGATGAGGCTTTCATTCTTTCATGTAAGCATTCTACAATCCATTTTACCACATCTGCATGCATTTATGCTACTTCATTACAATTATGATATCTTGTTACTGTATATGCGTTATAAAATGCTTCAATAATTTAGTGTGCATGGGCAAACAAAATGCTAATTAGTTTTCCATGAGATCCTTTGTGCAAAATTATTTGCAATTCCCTTGCCACACATCTACGTAAGTAATAGAATCAACTTATTTTTAATGCAATTGTAGTAAAACCGATTAATAATGGAATGCATGCATGCGTAATGCTATTAGTTAATTTAACTATTATAATACATGATAGGTCGTAGTGAAAATTAGGAAATTTAAATTAAGGTTCCTTCAGTCATGATTAAAGTAGGTAAAGCAAGTTACCGACCGTCTAGACGATTATATGTCTCTTCCAATCCCTATAATATATAATGTTTAGATTTCTTGGGTATAGGATAATCCCATTAATATGCACATAACCAAAATTTGCATGAAATAAGCGTGAATATTATTATGTGTATACCTAGAACAAGTCCGGGAATGTTTCTTCTCATATCGCGACGAGATGCACAACGAACACAACTTCCATAACGAGGACACACTTCCAATATTGTAAATCTACAGGTACAGTAATGCAGGAGAAAGAGACAGCTAAAGTTTTAATGTGCTCAGCACACTATTTTCTAGTACTACTGTACAGTATGAGTTCAGTCTCACTTTTAAGATGAGTACAGTTCACCAGATTCACCACAAATGTATGGTGTAGTAGTATAGACGTGTAGAAACAAGTGAAAAAGCCAGTCTCGTTCTCAGAACATAAAATAATGCAATAGCATAATATAATCGAGACTTTCTCAAGTTGTCAACAAGGTATACGAAAGTTATCCTCAGACAAATTAATTCAAATAAAGTTCTTGTAACATGTAAAGAGCATTTGTGGCTTAACAATTAATAAATATCTTATGGTCACCATCCAGAATGATCTTACAAACGAGTATCTGTATATATAGTATGGCTCTAAAATTTCTATTTGTATTTACACGTTTCTCTGTAAACTTTCCAAAGTAGTATTATCTTTATGTAGTGTAATTTTTCTAGAGTAGGGAGTAGTAGTGAGACTCTTAATGCACATTAAAAACCTATCAATTACTACTCCTAAAACGGAAGAATTACAGCAATAATATTATCAATCAAATTTACGGAAGATATGTATCGAGCGATTTTTTTGCTTCTGATGCGGAGCACTACTGAAATGTAACTAAAAGGGGAAACGTAAGGTAGTCAAGTCAAAACACAAGTTGAATGTTCAAGTGAAACTGACAGGACTACTGGGATCTGACTGCATGTACACAGAGCAATAGCAACGCTTGAGTACACCGAAACACGCTGCTTGATTCTGCAAAGAAAATACAAATATACTTACTACATACGCTCTTGCACATACTACCACTCACAAAAACAGAAACGTATCAGTACTACTACTGAGACTCGTAGTAAATACTTCCACTACTACTACTACTCCTCTTAAGTCTTAAGTACACAGCAATATACAGTTCTAGGCTACTGTTGTTGGGATTTGTGTACACATTCGTGTGTGCAACTGAAGATGAGTATTATCTGTAGTTGTTATTAGGATACACTTACCATTAGTGAGATGAGTACAGAGGCAGTAGTACATCACTTCTATTGGCAATAGTTATATACATCTTACAAATAATACACTGCACAACTGTAAGTAATACCAGCAGTGGTGGTGGTAATGGTGTAGTGGCACAATCCTCTTCTATTCTATAAATCTCGACGTATAAAGGTTTTAAGATAATCAAACCTTATGCCTTATAGAACCTATTGCGATATTACATGCTTTGTAACTACTACTAAAATCATACATAGATAGAGAACTCTGTAGAACAGTCTGCAAATCTTCTTACTATGCCAAATCTACACAAGTAACCTTTATTTCATATATTATAAGTAGTATATGTAGTAGCAGTAGTAGTGTTTCCTTTAGACTGTCTTTAGAAGATCAGACAGGGTTAGGCAGAACTAAATGTTATACATTGGAAAGATACTACATTGTATCTTTCCTTTGTAATTCTTGTGTTTGAATTATAATAAATATATTATACAGACTACTATGTAAAGAATATTATTCTTTATAATACAAGAAGAACGAGATAAAAACAGAGTAACACGATGTAATACGAATTGTAGTTTGATAGGAAAAATAAGTTGAGTAAAGTAAGTAGCTGCTAAGGGTTATAATACAAAATGTCATGCATTAATAAATAACTACAATGGAGAATCGATACACAAGAAAAAATAACGACATTTTCTTTCTACCTCATTACCTCATTACTCTTACCTTATTATTACCAAGTTTTATATACTAGCACAATAATGCACTAATGTTATTATAACCAACAGAGCGAATGAAAAACTCTTAAGAAGCTGTCAGCACAAAATGTTTACATTGCATCAGTTCATGTCACATTAACAAGTTAGCAGACTGACTAAACATAGCAACATGTTTTTCCAAATAATATTATGTGCTTCGTTTACGAGTAAAAGTCTTTTCTGTTACATAAACGAAATGCTTGTTGAAAATTAATGCTCATTAGAAATGGTTGTCCATTATTTTTTCATTTAGTTAGCTGACAAAGTATGGTCGGAATTTTCAGTGTTGACAATTTCCATCGCGTGCAGATAAAATGATTATCAGGATAATTATTCTTGTAAATCATTTATGTAGATTGTAAATTCATTGACACAGGAGCAACAAATTACAAATTGGTAACTACAAACCGTGGTAATAAGGTTTAAGGTGTGTGTACTAATATAGATAACAGTTTTGTATCTGAAACACGGGAATACCGCAAATTGCCTTACGGAGGAAAATACTGTGATGACAAGAAAAATGCTGCGGCTACGGCGGAGAACACTTTGAAACTCATGTACTCCACAATTGGATTCTATGAACCAGAATTTCTCATCTACATAAAGATGACTCAGCAAGGAAAACTTTAAACATAATTCTTTTTCTATTGAAACTTCATTTGCACGCACGCAGCTACAACATAAAGTTATCTGCAGTAAATCTCATGTGCACGGATCACAGATATCTCAAAAGCAGCCATAGATCCTTCCTTTTACAAAATATTTGTATAGTCATAGCAAAGTAAGAACTTATTCTGAGACTCTAATGGAATTTCTATATACCAGTAAATGCAATCTAAAATGAAACCAAGTTTGAAATGAAATCAAGAGGAATTTCAAAAGGGTAAGTGACCTAGTAAAACTGTGAAGCATTTGATTTGGTATACAAAGTCAACTGGTTAATCCTTAACTTCACTTATAGACACATCTCTCCCCCACTCCAGTTCACTTGATCCGTGTCGACTTTTGAGAAACTTTCCGCTTTAATACAGAATAACCCAAGCTAAGGTGTTTATCAATAGGCAGTCTTCTATAAACAACTCAGAATACACAGTCTGTGACTCAGTCTGACAAAATAGCAAATCCGTGCTTGGAATAAAGACTTGTTTCACTGATATATTGCAGCCATCCGTTACCCTACAGTTATAACTAACCATACACAAAATGAGACGTCTGAATCCAGTTGTCTCAGTAAAATTAAATATTAAATCATGCTTTTCACTTCATTCACATTCACAATTAACATTAACGCACACCTCACCATAATTAATTATATTAAAAAGCGAGCTTCTTTTTTAAGTAGGGTCATGTCATAATCATAATGTACTTGGTTTCATATACCTCATCTAGATAATCAGCTGGCTAATGTATTCTTTTCGCATTTCCTGTGGGAAAAGTATATATCCCTGTCTACAGAAATGTATAGCTATGCACATTTACAATGAGTTCGTATAGGCTATAGCTAGGTAGTATATTTTTATTTCAGTTTAACAATACTAGAACTATAAATACTTCTAGGATTGTTCAATTTTATAGTTTTGAACATTCATCATGTACCTACGAAATATTGCAGATGATAAGTTATAGTTGTAATGTGATGGAAGTGGTCATGATCAAATGAAAGCAAGATGGGGTGGCTAAAGTACAAAGTCTATGCAATCTCCTAGGGCGTAGAATAACAAAAATATCACCACAGTGAATCTACTCATCATTGTAAGTGGGAATATTAACAGTTATTTTATTTCCTTCCCACTTCTAATGTATTACATTTCTATATACGAAAGGATGTATATGCTTGTGTGCTGCTATAAGGTACTGAGAATATGTTTCAAGCCAATCCATGGTGTTTCAGTGAGGAAAGATAAGGTTGTAGTGGTAGTAGTAAACTTTTACTTATCTTGAGATTTATGGTGATGACGAAAGACAGGATTCGCTAGCCATAGTGGCAGCAGGAAGGGATTTCCCGAGTTTTATCTCTACTAATCCTATTAATAGATTTGCACACTAGCTACTAAATAAACCACACACGAGTTACTTCTAATAATGTAAGATACCGTCAGTCCATGTAGACCTTACGAGATCAAACACTTTGGCCAGACAGACCAATAAGACAAGGCAAACACCCAAATGCTAATAGAAGTAGACAAGACAGGTATATCTATATATCTTTTGCCACTTCAAATATTAACGTCATTTCTATCGTTTTCTTATCCGACTCACCCGAAGTCTATGCTGTTTGCATCTGCTTTTGAAATAAAGAACAGATTGGTAGACTCTTCAGAAATAATTAATTATTGGAAAGTGAAATAGAGTAGGGTTTGTGAAACACATGTTTTCTCAGAAACTCGACGGGCTAATATATTTCGGCTGTCGGATCTGGATTTTTCTAGTGTAGTAAGGCAATCGAGAATGAAAATATTAAAGAATGCGAATGTGAAATTAATCTTGGATCAAAGGATGGAATTATATTACAAATTAAAGTGAAACCAAAGTCAGATTTCAAAATTATTAACAAATACTACCATTGCTCATTCATCGCTTTAAACCTCCTCCATACCATACGAATCAATCTGTATGATAACTACCAAGAAGTTTTGATTGCAAATTCGCGATTCTATTTATAATGCATAACCATGATCTATACATCAACTGCTGTCTATATTACAATTCCTAAGTTGAGAAATACGGAAATAATAACGCTCAAGACCAAGATAAAAATAATTTTAACAAAGACAGAATAAAGACGAATCAGGAAGGATATTACGCGTAGCACCTACACACAAAGGTTATTATTCGAAATTAAAGATGTAGTAGCAAATCCAATCAGCATAATATTTATAAAGATAGTGGAGGCATACGTACAGTAATACTGATACAGGCTTATGTTAGTCTCCTACACCTTACCTATGTGAATAAAATCCTATAACACATTACTTGTAATGTAATGGAGTAAAGTAATAGTGTGATTATTACTTTTAATAAGGTACGGTGCACACAGTAGTGTGGCTCTTTGTGTTAGTCAGTCAGTACTGTAAGTAGTGAAATGCATTGGAGTCTCAAAATGTTGCCTCGCAGTCTGTGACCTCAGATGTTGTGGGGATGCTCGACTGGCTCTGTTCCTGGCACTTGGCTTGACTTGATTCTCATTAATTTCCTTTAGCAGCGATTTCTATAATATTTCTGTTCAATTCACACGCGAGACGCTACCATTTAGTAGTTAGCAGTAGACTACTAGAGTTTTAACTTGAACGAACATAACACATGACTACTCTTAACTTACGTATATATTTCTCTGATTCCGCGTATTAATGTGTGTAATTCATACTGTAGTATTCTCGAAAATCTGTTTATTTCTTTCTACCTACTATTATATACCTACAGGGATAATCTAACAGCTAATTCGGATCAGCTTCGCTAGTTGGAAGTGTAGCGTAGTAATATTTATTAGTTCTGCACACGGAATCATTATTGGTGGCTGCGCTTCTTCCGTTCATTTGACTGTATCCTTACAACATCCTCATTCTCATTTACTTATGTTTTAGCAATCATTTGTCTTGGCTTTCCTTTTGCTGGTTTCTGCGCTAACACCACTGATAATATATTTACTACACTCCAGCAGGCTACCTTCAAAGCACCAGAACGTACATAAGTACAAATGGACTTAGACTAAGCAAAAACACAGATGTTATTCAGTTTAATTTTAAAATTATTATTCCACGTATGCAATACTAGTAGATGAACACGTGTAATTCCTGGTTGTGGTATATTAGGTGTATTTTTGTATATATACAAACAGGATCAGTAGGATGTTTGTTAGTATACATGTAGACAATTTATACGAAATACTACTTTAATACTTTCACATTTCATACAAATCTGTATCATTACAATCGTCGAGTGTGTACAGCTTTAAATGTGTATATAGAGTCTTGAGAGATTTTCCTTTTCCTGCTGCCTTGACTTCCTTTTCTTCGCTTCCTTATTTCTCTACGTTTGCTTGGATAAGTAGGTATGTTATTATGGGATGTACACAGAGAAGAATGATATGATGTATGTTTTCCTTGCTCTTTCTCTTAAGCCAAGCTCACCTTGCTACGCAGATCTGCAGCTTCATCTTGAGCTCATTTATGAGGACATTCATTGAT
The DNA here is from genome assembly GCA_019776165.1 of Pogonognathellus flavescens. Classification (NCBI taxonomy): domain Eukaryota; kingdom Metazoa; phylum Arthropoda; class Collembola; order Entomobryomorpha; family Tomoceridae; genus Pogonognathellus; species Pogonognathellus flavescens. The sequence goes on from JABASD010001391.1 coordinate 36,824, forward strand.
ACTTTAATTCGCAAGTCAACAAACAGTTCGGAGCTTTTTTACGTCTTTTTCTGTTGCAACTATACAGCACTGTGTGTACGACTGTGCACCAAATATTGTGTAAGTGGTAAAAGTAGGTTACGTAGACCGATTCACGTGTGCGGACGTTTTGTCTACTCTGCTTATGCTGTTTTGCTTGTATCTGATGTGCACTAATTTGTTTATTCAATTTGTGTGCAAAAGAAATGTGCTGTCCTATATAACTGTATTGAAACTTAAGGTTTGTTTGTAGTACCGTGAGAAAACAATCAATGGTTTGTGTCTTTCACCGTCTGCCGTGAACAAAACATTAAAAGGACCCTATCTGGTTTAGTCAGACTTGAGACTAAGCGCATAGCATTTGTTGTGATTTCAGATTTTGTTTATGTCTATAGAATATATGCGGTTTTTTATCAGGTTCATAGACTTCTTTCAAAATAAATTGTTTCCTAACTGGTACTGTTGTAAAAGATTGAGTATGTATTTCGTGCTACATTTTTACATTCGCACAGACATAAATAAATCATTACAAATTTCCGTTCCAAGCGGCACGTAAGAAAATTAGGTGGACCCTTATATTGTTGCTGTAAATTTCAAATTCCTATAAATGAATCAGCCTACCTTCAAAATAACTTCTGCTGTACTTGTAACGGCAAACTAAAAGTTCAACCGCATATAGAAAGTCTTAAGAAACTTCCTCTGCACAACCCACCCTACTCTAATTAAAATGACAATGCCAGTTAGAGAGACAATTACTAGTATTACTAAATTTGAACTTCAGTTTCAGTGTTACCCTAAGGACATGTGTAGGGGGAGATATTACCGCTTAAAGGCTTAAAAATCGCCAGAAACGTGATTTTGTGTGATGATATTTTGCACTCGACTACTAGCACTCTTTTGGTAGGATGCAACCTTCAACTTCAGAGTTAAAAGACCTGAAACTATCTTCTTTTGCAAAAATATTTAAGAATTATACAAGCCCTGAATGAAGCGATGACACGAGTTGAATGATAACACTGAAAACATGCGGATATTATTATTAATGAATGTCCTTGTATCGAGATTTCCCACTACATGTATTACTTCCCTAATAACCGTACTCTTGGGAAATCTAGGAAATAATCTTCATTCTAAATGGGTCTCTAATAATCCCAATCAATTTCCACGTTCACACAAAATTATTCTCTGAATATTTTAACGTATAAAGATCCACATGATTGCAGTTAAATTCATCTATAAAATAAAAAACGGGAAATAACTTCAATTTCTCCTTTACGTTTTAACTACACACTCGTGACACATCCCTGTTGAACTACATCGAAGATAAGACGAACTTCCCTTAAGTCACGAACGGCTTTGGGTTTAGCACTGATTTAGTGTGGAAATAAAAATAGGAATTTTAAGTTAGCTGATTTTCTCGTCTTATTTTAAGACAGTAAGTGAAATGCATTGAATCAGAGTAACACTTCAGCTGACAAAGTGTTTGACATAAAAACAAGCCGACTGCATGCACTGTTCTTGTTCTTGCTGACGTATATTTACATTTAAAAGAAAGACTCTCTGAAAGGTTTAAGAGAGAAAGTATTAAATCTGCCGAACTTTGCTTTGCTACTTACTACTTACATGTTAACGTAAAAATGTCAGATGCACACTGCATAAGTTACGTTTTTCTATATACATACTGAGAAAACAAGCGAAACTACAAAATACCACAAACAAGCATTGACCAAATTCTTCTCATAATTTTTATATACTTTAAAGGCAATTCTGCAGGATTTGGCAGCAAGAAAAATTCTTGCAACTGCCAAAATACATAGAAAACCACGGACTTTGGATTACGTATGTACGTTGGCCAACACTCGTCACTTGAACTCGTTCAGAAAGTCGTAAAGCAAAATGTATCTAATTCAAAATCCATACTCCTACATCCGTACGTAAAGAAACACATTAAATTGCGTCATATAACAAAATAATGATAGAAATATATTTTTCTAAGTTTAAACTACTGTCATGAGTTAGGAAGACGAATCGCAGCAATCTAAGTGCATTGGCTTTGACATTTTCCAAAGAGATTTTCAGGAACACGAACGAATAACGAATGTGCATCTCACAAGGAATTTCTTTAATACCATTCGATTTTATGGCCGCATTTCACTCAACAAGCGCTTCGGCCTTTGCAATGCTTGCATTTTTTCCGGACTCTTTTCTAATTATAATAAATACATTCTCTTGCCATGCTTATTCGAAAATCCGAAAATCCCTTCTAAAGATAAGACGTATCATCAACACTCTTAAGATCCTTGACTTGATTGTGAGACAACGAAGAAATGAAAATGAAAGAAACTGTCTTTAAATGCAAATAATTAACGCAGAAGAACAGAATTTGTTCCTAGAGGAAAAGAACGCTTAACACTCCGAAAACACACAACAGCGTATGTTCCTCTACAACCATAGTGGAGTTAGTAGTTCATATTAAATAAATTCTTTGTAGCTTGGTAGATCTCTTCCTGATAAGAAACGAATGTTAAGATAATACAACGTAGATTGGTTGGATTGCATACAAATTAGATGGAAATGAATTGGACAGACATTCTTGGAGAGAATCGTTTCATCAGACTAATGTATGTAACTGTTTTAAATAAAACGTTTTTGTAAATGTTACAATTACTATATACAAGTATTTAGTAGGTTAAGGCTGCATTAGGAAATGAAACAAATGCTGTCGAATGAGAAGGCCTTGCTCTCACGTTGATTTGGACTCAATATCTGTCTACAAATCTGCAAAATATCTTGTCTAGTCTTTATGCAATACTGATTGGCGGAATAACAAAACTGCCTCGTCAAACACAAAACTTTTACAAGTCGAATGAAAATAGAACATAAAAACAATCGCTTTTTTACTGCATACATCTACGATAGAGATAGAAAGAAGAACATATTCACGAAGATGTTCAACCTTCTATTTTGTATGCAAAGTCAGGTAATGTTTACAGTTATAATTAAATGCAAACAACAACACTTAAGGTTTATGTCTCTAGTCTTATTCCGTAAATCATCCGTGTAGAATCAACTCGAATTGTTCGACTGGAATGACTGACGTTTCAGAACAGACACAGACGATATTTGAGGGTTACTTTTCTTTCCTATTTCTGGTTCCTGAAAGTTTACTTATTTCTACGTATAGAAAAAGCACGAAACGCAAGCACGTTTTTTAAAGAACGGTTTGTACACTTTTTTCTACATGTAGAAATAACTAAACTTTAAGGAACCGTGTACAAACCGCTCTTTAAAAAAGTACTTGCGTTTCGTGCTTTTTTCTATTTTCTTTAAATTACCGCATGTTGTTACCATTAAAAATAGTCATTAGGAAGACACACCTTTGAATTTATTACAATGTACATAGAGATATAGGTATATGGGTGTACCGTACTATACCTGCTCACTTTACTCTTGTTTATCTCTCGGAAATTTTATTTACTTTGGAATCTAATGAAGCTTGACCTAGACTTACACTTTAGCCGATGCTTTATAATATCTGTATTTACTCCTGTAATGCGGCACCGGTGGAAATAGTTAAGTCGGATAGAAATCCAAATGTTAATTCTGCTCTCGAAAATAACTCTGGTATCAACAAAGAGTTCATAATTCTGAAGGTTTATAAGATTTAATTTACATATAGGATACATGTATAATTATTAACTGCAGAGCTGTATCAGTCCAAGCAAGGAGTCGCTACGACATAAGGTATAAATTGTTATCTACTAACGTCATCAAACTGTGTACACACATGTCATACAAGGTTGTAAACAGGGATTAACCATTTACACTCCCAGCGTAGTATAAAGTATAGAGAGCACCTACATAGGTTTTATATGGATGAGTTACAATTTACTTATCAAGGATTATTTACAAGTTCGTATTTAACTAATGCATTTACCTTTTAACTATAAACTTACAATGCTAGTTTCATTATAATAGGCATTCCGCATTCGTACAGATTTCTAAAGTTAAAAGTAAACAATTATCTTGGATTACAACAAGGTATACGTGAAGTGAACATTAAATTATATGCTCAGACTCAGAAAATAATAATGTAAAACGGGAAGATCAAGGAAAAGGTCTTGACATTACCACTGCAACATTGCAATGTCAAAGGCATTTCACAATACAATGAGGAGCATTGGAAATGTAATGTTGTATCTGATATCTGAAATGAATATGAAGAAACTGTGAAATGTAATATCGGTAATATTCTCAACTTACAGTTCAAATTATACGTGTGAACATTTCCAGCAAATGAGGATGCAAGCAAAAATTCGTTTAAAAGCAAGTTTAAGATTTTCATGGATTATAAAGGATCTTTACGAGAAATATAGTGAAATGAAATATGTTACGAGAAATGTTTTCTTACCGAACAGAAGAATTAACTATGAATTTGACCAGTTGAATGCAGCCT
>JABASD010001392.1:0-41247 GCA_019776165.1 Pogonognathellus flavescens
ATTGACCCCATCTTCGAACTCGTTCTTCCAATGGACCACTACAACACGTGTACCAAGTTTGAGTGCAATATCTCAAACCGTTCTTAAGTTATCGTGCGAACAGGCGGACGGACGGACGGACAGACAGACGCAAAACCCATTCTTATACAAGTATCATACGATACTTAATAAACTAAAATGACATAACATGACTTAATAAATAATTGTTGAAAAAAAGCATTTTGTCCATTTTTGCCGTTTCTGCCAGTGGGAAAACGAACTCTGATTTTAGCGCTGCCAATCCAGAGACTAAGGAACAATCATAGTATAATATATCTAGACTTCCAGATCCTGCTTTTTTACGATTTGGGGATTTTATATCCTTTCTTCCGGTTAGGTCTCTATCCGTTCTTCCGTTTGAATTTTCTGGCGAAAAGGCAAAACCGGAAGAGAAGATATCTATTCCGAAATCGTCAAAAGCAGGATGTGTAGGTCTAGATATGACCTATTAGTCTCATTCCCTACTCTTTGCGCCCACCCGATAACGTCGTCACTTCAGGTTGAACTTCAAATCATCATTTTGTCCTATTTCTGCCAAAAACCTGTGGATGAGATGGCAACATCTGAAACACATAAGGACTTATGTTGTGTAGTAAGTAACGTATGGAGCTGTTGTAGTAGCTCTGTCGCTGTGCCCATTAGTAGTGTGAGTAAATTGTAATGCAAACTCACGAGACAAGACAAAATGGAAGACAAGAAAAAGGTTCCTCTGAAGTGTTTTTGTTGTGAATTGTAAAGAATAGGTTGATAGTGTAAATTGTAAAGATGAGGCTGTGAATGAAATGAACTTGAAGAGAGAGCCACAAATCTGGGCCAAAGAAATTCCTTGGATGAAGCTGTCAAAGAGCAACTGATGAGAAAACAATCAACCACCAAAAGTGAATCGACGTAAATGACACTGCCAATACAACACACTAAAAGAGAGATTTAAGATAAACAACGAAAGTGGAAAAAATACAGCAAATTATACGCAGAGCGAGTAGTGAATGAAAATCGTTACTTGGCATTTCTAGAACCAACTGCTTACAACTACCATCTTACTTGCCAACAACTTATCATCGTAATCAATTACCCAAAAACATTTCATGTTTCTTCTTGTAGTCATTTATTTTCCTTCCATGCAAATCTGTATTTGCGAAAATCTCACTTTTTACAGAAATAGTGGAAAGTTATAGCATCATGGATTAGCGGACTGCGTCAGTGATTAAATTATGGACAAATGGCAAATAAATGACATGACTGCGGCATCTCAATCTCAATGTGTTGCGTCTTAATATTCTCATCCAACTTCAAACTTCATTTTGCTTCTAATGTACTTTATTTATAGCGTTTATCACAACAACCGTTGAATATGTGTCTAGGTTCTTCCGGACAGCTCCTACGCACCTCTACAATGTCACGCCAACATTCTTTCATGACTTTGAACAGTAACTGCAAACAGAAGTGCTAGGGCTAGGGCTACGCCGTGTGTCTTTGTCATTTCAAATGGGAGGCTTCACCAGCACTCACACATTCAAAACTAAAAACGACGTTGTCCAACAACCAAAGCAAATCTTTTGGTGGTCCAAGCAAATGCTGTACACATCACGACAACCACGATCACGTGACGTAGGTTAATCGTTGAAATATGAATACTAATCATTGAAAGATTACTTCCACGTGGCAAGTCTTCCAATAGACATCCTGTACCTTTGTACATTCCAAACAAAAGCTTTATCAACTTCATATGTATTTCAAGTGCAATATTTCTGCACAAGTCTGTTTTTCAAACAATACACCGAAAGTTTCAGAAGTTTTGCTGCTTTACTGCAACAAACAGTCCCAGTCGTAACCAAAATCTAATTATATATACAGAAAATCATTTTATTTTTTATTGCCACTGCTAGCTGACATTAATTACAATTTAGATCGTTTTTAAAATTGCTCAGTGAGTCTATTTTTCAAAGTTAATGGCAGCTTATTCCATATTTGACTTAATACTTTACTATGCTTCAACATTTCATAATTATGTTTTAGTACTGTGTGATTTCTTCCATGCCTAGTCTTTCCAGGTTGGCTGGATCCAGTAGTCACCTAAAAATCTACAAGTTGATGGTACGTAGTCAGGTAGTACCTAGAATATCCCTCATAGAAAAGAACTGTTACAATTTTACTCTTTCAGTTATTCTTACTTTGCCTTCTCTATTCACTTCCAAAAATCCGCAGCCTTGTGCGCTTTCTTACAAGATTTTGTTCAGTTATCTTTTGGGTCTTGTATTATCTTTGCTATGAGTTTCTTTCCTAGGAATTTCTTTACTATCAATTTTCATCACTACCAGTTGTCTCCGCCTATGAATTTTTTTCCCTGTGAATTTTCAGTGATGAGTTGTCGTACCTATGAATTGGATACTACGAGTTGTCGAAGATTCTATCTTTTGCATCTTCATTTGTATTTTTATATTCAGCCCAATATTGTTCGCGATAAAATTTTGTAGATGTAGGGCAAAATAAACTGCAATATGTTCATTTTGGCTTGAAGAGTTCCTAGTTTAGGGAAGACCTCTTCTAAGAATCTTTTAGTAGAGCATTTATTTTGACATGTTCTTCATTCAAAACTCATCCTAGCGAAGCGTAGCTAGGTATTGTATAGTGCTAAAATTATAGTGCCAGCCCAACCCAATCCAACCAGAAGTCACACCAAACCCCATACATTAAACTTGAATAGGAAGATTATTGCGAGTGTATCTTGAGTACCTTCTGCCTCAAAATATTTGCATATGGATATTAAATTGTTAAATGTGTAACACCATCAGGAATTAAACATTATTAACAAATTGACATTGATGACTCGGCCCATTCTGGCCCAATATTTTTAAACCCAGTCAGACCCATTTTGAATGACCTTCGCTAATACTGAACCCCAACCCAAATCCGATTGGGTTGACCCAATGTCAGGGTTTTGGGTTGGGGGCAGCCTCTACTATCTACGTAATGATATGCAAACTTTAAGAGAATGGAGTAAAATGCGAAAGCTTGCAGCCTACAAGGAATTTAGTCCGAAATGTTAATCATTTCGTTTCTTCACTGTGGCCGATAATAGTTAATTTTTAAGGCTGATCATTTTCTAAAGATCCAATAAATACTAATTTAGTAAAGTACGCGTCGTTTTTTATCATATGTAAATTATTATTGTGTGCAAATAAATATTGCGTCATTTTTAAATTTGTAAGTCATTGTTTTATTAGCAGGTATTGTAGGTATTGTATTGTATTGTATTGTAGGTATTGTATTGTATTGAATTGTATTGTAGGTATTGTATTGTATTGTGACCAATTAAACATGATTTTTGAATTTCTGGAAGCATACTTTACTACAAGTTCACTTCGATTTTGTTAAGTATTAGTAAGATCTTAAAAAGTTTAAAAACTCACAAGCGTAGTTTTCCACAGGATGGGTACCTTCAAATAAGACTTTTCATTTTAAGTATTTTGAAGTGTGAATTGGGTGAAATAATCGGGAGTAATTTATTCCAAATAGTGGAAGGGGTTGAAAAGTATTTTGTATTTTGAAGGAAAGTATTTGGTGCAGCTCGGACAGGTATTACCCGCTTGTAATATTGCAGGTACATGTCCACATACGGAGCTGCTTATGTCGCCGTACTTGAGTCGCAGTGGGGCATTATACGGGTGACGCGAGTTAGCAGAAGGGCTATGGAATATGGCAGGAGTTGGTTGAGGTTTTCGGATGGGAATTTGAGATGGAGGGACGGAAGTTGACGGAGACAGAGACGAGACAGACAGTTGAAGTTGTGTGTGATTGAGGTGTGCTGTAAATATAATGCAGCCATAATGGCCCCGCAAAGCTCTTCTTTGGGCTGTGTGCAGATATTGCTGGCAGTGCTACCTGAACACCGGGAAATCAATATTTTTAGAAGCTTAGGACTTACTCTTAAAAAGAAACTTAGTGCGGGATTCAGCAATCATCTTTTCTATTTCTACAACACTCCCGTTTCTCCGCACCCACCAACCTCCACTTCTTTCTCCAATCTCTTTTTTTTCTTCAAATCATTTTCCTCAATCTTCCAAATTTTCTCCTTCCAAAATTTCTGCTGTTGGGTGGCAGCCTTGCCAAAAATCATAAACCGGTCAACACCAGGTGTAGCGAAACCACGATAATATTTAAAAATTGAAACTTAAAATCACACGATTGACTCTTATTTCGCAGTTTGTACACTGAAGATTGAATACACTGACTGTTAGTGGACGACATTGTACGAGAAAATCATTGAAGCTTTTTGAAAACTTCTGTATAATGTCACTGGTCTTTCGTATGAAAATTTACATTTGAATTGCTCAAAGGCATTCAGATTAAGTATCTTCTCTTTTATATCGGAGCATTACTAACAAGCCTGGTATTTATACCAAGACACATTGATTGGGTCAAAGGTCATGAAGGAGTTGACCGATTGACCCCATCTTTGAACTTAGAAATAGCCTCACATTAGACCTCAATAGTATGTGTAGCAAGTTTGAAGTGTTTAGCTGAAACTGTTCTTGAGTTATCGTGCATACGGACTGACGGACACACGGACACACGGACAGAGTGAGGTTATAGAAAGAACGTTGGTTGTTTAATAAGTAAGAAAAGAAGAATGCCGTATCCCGATGGCACATTGTTGGAGATTGAAGAAGCCTCATCGATCGGACGTGTGTCTGCGTGTGTGTAAATTTATAAGCAGCACATCTCTCCTGCTTCCATTTCAACGCTGGGATGATGCATCTAAAATATTCACCCATATTATCCATCCATGTAAAAATATGAAAATGCTCGCTTTAGGCCTTCGGCTTTTTCTGCAGGGCGACTGGGCTCTTCACTTGCCAACTTGTGGGACCGTAGAACGGAAAAGTCAGAACATTCTTCGACTATGCGGAGTTCCTTTTGCTTGTTAGCTCCTTCTGTGTAGTGACTGTAGTGACTGTAGTGACTGTAGTGACTGTAGTGTGTAGAGTGTGTGGTGCATTGCAAAGCCAACCCAAATAATAAAATGAAGTTCAACATTCAACAATTTTGCCGCAGAGTTTTTCCCATCAGTGCAATGAGACGCGGAAGAGAGACTTGAGAGAATTGAGAGAATTGAGAGAGAATTGAATTGAGAGAATTGAGAGAGAATTGAGAGACGTGTGGATGTGCCTCACCGTGTGGTGGTAGTAACTTGGCAACTCTAAAATGTATTTGGAAACAGCATTAGTAGCAGCACTCCAGTAGGAAATGTCTAATCAAATGTTGTACGAGTAGTGCGTAGAGCCAGTGCACAGAGGAGTCGCTTTCAGCGTCAGCAACCTGCTGCTTTTTCTTATTTCAGGTGCAAAGCCACATTTGTGTGTTTGCGTTGCTAGACTTTCTGTTTTCTAAAAGTCAAAGTTCACAAGGAACGTTTTCTCGGCACTATCATGCAATGTTAGGTTAGGAACTGTTTGCACACATCCACCCAGTGCTTTATCATTGTGAGAAGCAGTGTGGATTGAAACGTTGAGGCCAAGGTCAGTTGTTGAGTGATGCATTCAGTCATGGGCAAAATCATTTCCCTTTCTACCCGTTCCTTTTTAACGCCGCTGCGTCTGTCTGCAGATTTGGCCAAGTTGAAAGGTGCAATGGCATCAATCTGTGTGCTTGCGGCTGCAGACGAGAAAATGAAGAACACCAAAACTCAGAACGACTGACTCAAAAAACGGAAGAAGAGAACTGCGAATAAAAGGGAAATTGTGGGACACTCGTCGTGTCTTCCTACTTCGCGTTGTGTTTTCAGATGAGGCTGTGCGTGAAGTGCTCTGCGTGAGTCAATCACTTTCTCACAGCCAAATAGAACGTGCATCGGCAGAGCGACTATGCACCGTCAGTCATTCATAACATTAGTCCCAAGTCCTGCAACCATTTCCAAAGAAATGCACACTTACACATTTCAACACTTCCACTTCTAACCAATTCCGAAAAACCTTCTCGTGTGCCCGTCTCAAGTCCATGCTTTTCACAAATCTCAGTCCCCAGTTTCAGTCACATCCACCGACTACAGTAAAAGACAATTCCTTTTCTCTTCCTCTCGTCACAGCCAACCGCTCGTCAAAAAGAAACCAAAATCGTCAACAGCCACATCAACATCGTCAACATTAACAAATCAAATTCCGTCACTTTGAGCAAATGTCAACCCCTGAAAAGTATCTTCATTCACAAGCAGCTAACCAAAACCCACTTCCAATGTTTTTCAGGAAAAACCCACATCCAATGGATTTTTCGGCTCTTCGGGGTTGTGATTTTTCGTACCGACAAATCAGTAGGAAATTCAAAATAATTTGATTTAAAACACCAAATTGTTTAACTAAATGAATAAATTGTTTGTAAGTATCACCCAGGAAAGCTGCTTACAACAGAAATACACAGAAATAAGAATAATTTCAAGTAAAAACTAAACACATTAGGGCTACGGCTACTCTATTACACATCAATTGACCTTTCTGAAGAAAGATGTTGAGATACATTCTTATTTTGTCAAGTAATCGAAATAATACAAATTACGAACAACTACACAACAATTCCAATGGCATTCAAGTAAATGTAAATAAGCTAGATATACTTTTGTATTATTTGTATGAAAAGGTAAAGCACGAAAACCCAAAACCCGTAGGTTTTTGAATTTTACACTACACAAAAGCCCACCAAAAACCTATAACCCAGTTTTTTGTGTGCCAGGTTTCCTGTTCACAAGCAAACTTATTTGATATCTCACGTATTTCACTGTTACTAACCATGGTTTTTCATACAAGTTACTTTTCTGTCAGTGTCTCCGTCCGTGTGTCCGTCCATCCGTATGTCTGTCCGTAAGCACCATAACTCAAGAACGGTTTGAGCTATAGACTTCAAATTTGCTACACGTACCATCGAGGTCTAATGTGAGGTGCAGATGGGGTCAATCGGTCAACTCCCTCATGACCTTTGACCTTTTAGACTAACTACTGTGTCAATACAGACTGAATAGTACATTGCATTTTAAATTACCGTATACGGTTTCGATTCTACGTAGGTTTGGAAGTTAAAACCTCTGAATTTGAATTTGAAGATGGCCAATGACGTAATATTTTTAAATGCATGTACTAGTGATAGCAATTATGCTGCTGCTAAGACGGTTTCACAGTTAATGTTATCGTGTCACAGTTCACATCACAGAGTCACTGTTCACTTCGTTCCTCGGCTACTGCAGTTTTGAACCGGTTTATTACTATGTTTTCTACATGCAGTGGTTAAATGCAGTAAGTGTACTCATGCATTGGTGACTTCCCTTTATCGATGACGCAAAGCCAAAACACTACCATGCAAATGCATCAGTTCATTCCCAACAATGCAAAAACATTAAACAAATTAAATATTTATATTGACATATATTTAAGTCTGCTTTTAGGTTTCAATTTTTTAACAATATTACGTAACTTCGTTGTTGCGCTACTCCCTGTCTTGACCGGTTTATTTTAATTATTTTTCTTCATTATTAATTAAGTACCATAAGCTCAAGGAAAACAGGCGATACTGGATATGACTATAAATATATCCATTGCATTGTCGGATCAAAATTTAAGGGTACATGAAAGCCAGCGCTATACAAGACAACAGATGTGTTCAGCATCAAATGTTTGACAAACCTGCCAAATTTCTTTACAATCGGCTAAGGTGGATTTTCGATCCTAGTTAGTATTCTGATATGCCAGGACGTCATTTTCGAGATTATCAAAAATCCTCAACAAGTTTGAAATGCGACCTTCTCTAATTCCAATGAATTTTTGGGATGAGCACAGCAGTGCTGTTGGAATTTTTATTGCGGCTATAAAAACTTCATTAGTATGAAAAATCCGTCTATTGTACAGATCTGTATGTGTAGAACTTAAGGCATTTTTAAAATGGAACCAGGCTTTATTATTAGGAGCTGATTCTTTCCATGTGGGTACAAATGATCTAAAAACTGATCTGTGCAAAGTTTCATTAAACTCGGTGAGGGACATTCGTGGTGGTCTCCTTAGCGTCCTCATCGGCTTTATTTATATCTCTCCGAACTACAGCTTTCTGTTTATATTTATATTTCACACACTTTGGCTTTTGGGAGTAAGAAAAAGTTTCAGTGGAATCACTGTAATAAAATATGGCAATTCATAATCAAAAGTAAAGGATACAGCTCAAAGCTTGATATAGACATAACGCATATTAGACGCAGCAATGAAGCTTCCTCAAACAGAATGTGGGCTTACGATGTGACATGACACAAACTGATGCGATGAATGGGAAATAAAAATGCCTTAGCAAAAATGTATTCGCCGTTACATTAGTAAAAATAATTGGTCAATAGTCTACGAAATAGAAAATAAGGAAGTTAAAACCAGCGTTATGTTTTGCATTTTAATTGCTCGCAGACAGTCATGTTGCATTAAATCCTGTCTGTTAAATCAAAGCAATATTTACAAGCATCGGTACTTAAGCAAGACACATTGGGTGTGTCAAAAGTCAGGAAGGAGTTCACCGATTTGCCCCAGAATTGATGGTCAGCAATATATTTCTATATATTTGTCTTTTTTTATTTGTCTTTATAAAAAAGCTCATAAAAAGTCAAAACATATTCCAACTTTAACTGTTTATTGATTATCAAAAATCGGTGGTCACTTCTCAGATTAATTGCTACTAACTAAACAATAAATGAATGCAATATAAAGTATGACACGCAAAGGCCTGAAGACTGAACACGATTTGATTGGACACCTGGTAGATTAAGTATCGAAAGATACTTTATAAGATTCTCCTGTGTATCTATCTGTCTATCTATTCACCCGATGATTTTAGAACGAATTAACAGAAATCGTTCAAACTTTGTGTACGTGTTCTTGGGGTCAAAGGGAAGATCAAGTTCGAAAATGGGGTCAATCGGTGACATAAGTAATTGACATGTGCATCAGTGCCGTAAGATGCATGGGTGGCCCTGTTGCAAAACCAAAAAATGTTTGCCCTTCATTCCATTGCAATAAAATTGTGGTTAAATTAAATATATTCGACTATTTTTAAAAAATTACGGCAATATGAACTTTCGATACTTTATTACATCCGTCTTGAATGGTTTATTTGTAATAGTTATCTCTAGGACAGTCAGACACACAGACGACGTATCGCACATAAGTTTCTTAGGAAAGTGAATAAACCGTTACAAACTAACGAATGTAAAAAATGCATCGCGCACAGACGACAGACGGACAGACAGACGGACATCAATAGCGTTCCTATAAATACATCTTGCGATGCGCGATGCATTAATAATGCTGAGCGTATTCATAATGACAACGTTCAAGCTGGTTTTTATTTACTGAAGCCAATACCAGTGTAACGTACCATGTAACCATCATTTAGAATTGTCCACACTAGCTTACTGAGCCTGGTATAAACGGTGCTATTTGTTTGGAAGTGTTGACGTGGAGCCACAGCTAAAAAGCGGTTTAAATTTGAGTGGATATAAATTTGCGTTTATTTGTGTGTAGTGGCTGGAGTGACTGTTTTATGTTATTTCGTGTTTACATTTTATGTGGCAGTTTGCTTTATTTTATGGTTTTGTAAGAGTCGTAAGTGCGTGGAGAACATCAGCTAGGCATATCCTGTACAGTGTACTGCAGGGATGTTACTGGGTGGTGCGCTACACTTCTTAAGGCTCCTTGTGCAAATTATTTATGGCATTCGTCATGCGTCATGCAGGGAAATCCGGAATGCGGCTGCTAAACCTTAGTTAGGCTTTCAGTTGGTTTGGACAATTTGGAGTGAGAGAAGTAGAATGGGAGAGGCAGAGTCTTACAACCACCACCGCTCTGTTTGCAGTGACATGATTTTCTTTTACAGGCAAAATAGATTTGTGCAGCACAGATGTATTCATAATGTATTTATGCATTAAAAAGGATTATTTGGGAACACTTGTACAACTTGTAGTGGCAATAGTGGCATGCTCCAAAGACTCTTTCTGCTGAGAGAGTGGCGAATTGTCTATTGTCTGCTCACCGTGCTCACTCACTCGTACTCATAAAATAAAAGTTCACCTTCGCTGAAATCACGATACCTGTTGTGTGCTCACACATCCTACACATTCACCTTAATATAGGCCCAGAGGTTTAAAGCCAGGAACTAGTTACATGCGGATGACTGTGCTCATGTTGCTAGAACACAATCAGCTTCAGTCGTAGTCGTAGTCGTATGTACTTCCCAATTGTTGGTAGTCACAGATAATGATTCATTCTATTTTTTGCTCTGTTTACGGCGGGACAAAAGCCATTCTTTGCCAAAAAGGGTTAGGAGTGCACACACAGTGCCATACACAGTGCCATGCAGGAGCTGTGTAGGAAATGTAAGCAAACTGAAAACAAACCACAAGGACAAAACTCGAATCCAAAATCTCGCATTTATTTCCACGTACAATCGCTTCAACCTGATCTCAGCTACTTTTATCTCTCATGTAAAGCCTGTGCTGCCGTGCAACTCTGCAAAAATTTATTTAGCCCCAATACGGATCTGTACAGAGGTTGTGTGGTCGTCTGTTGAAATGGAAATTGTACACAGTCACTTTGCAGAGTGTACACTCAGACACACACAGACACACCTTGCACACATTCACACTTCTGCACAGGCTGTTCACTTTTCATCTTTTCAGCCTCACTTTGGCTTTGATGGAGAATGGTTTGTGGAAGTCAAAAGGTTGAGCTGTGGAACAATGAGGAAGACGCAGTGGCGAAAACAACAAGCCCTCCTCGCTCCGCTCACTCAACACCAAACACTTTCCTCATTTCCATCCTCCATTGTCAATTCCAACTCTTCTCAAAGTAAATACTTCCTTCGGCCTTTGTGCAATCACAAACACTTCCCCAGCTCCTCCAACAGACAGACACCCGAAGTCTTCTCCTTAAAACTCAACACTTTCCCACACATCCGCTCCACAAATCCAAATACTCGTCCAATCTTCCAATTCCGCCAGTCCCTATCTTACATCAAAATCACATTCTCCACAAATCCTCTTCACCTTTGTCATTTGCAGCAATCATTTCTGTCCATTTTCATCTTCAGTTAAATTCAAAATTTTTTTTAATTATGTGCAAGCTTGCTCCTTGCAGCTGCTTCAATATTCCAAAAATAAGCTTTTGTCCTGCTTTTCTGTACAAATCCAATTTTGTTAGTTTTGCACGTTAAAAAGTTTAACACTTAGTTTGACATTCGTTATTAAGTATCGTAAGATATTAAGTATCGTAAGATACTTTATGCGAATAGGCTGTGTGTCCGTCTGTCTGTACGCACGATAACTAAAGAACGGTTTGAGATATTGGACTCCAACTTGGTACACGTGTTGTAGTGTCCATTGGAAGACCAAGTTCGAAGATGGGGTCAATCGATCAACTCCTTCGTGACCTTTTAGACTAACTACCGTGTCAATACTGCCTGCACATCACTCTGAGTTTTAAATGCTGCTATATCAATTATACTTTGGTTGAAAGAGAAGTCCACCATTTTTTGAATTGGGAGACGGCCAGTGTTGCAATATTTTGAAAAAAGATAATTCGTGTTTTTAAATATCATTTAACCAGATTAGTTATACTGCTACTAACACATAGTGTTAGAGATGATGCCAGAGTTAATGTTGTCGTGTCGAAGTTCACAACGCCCTTACGATATTTTATTAAGTAGCGTAAGCTACTTTATAGTATTGGTCTCTACCCGTCTGTCTGCCTGTGACTGCTATAACTCCAGAAAGGATAAACGCAAATCGTGCAAACTTCTCATATGGGATCTCTGGGTCACAACAAAGGTCCAGTTTGTAAATGGGGTCAATCGGTCAACTCCTTCATGACCTTTGACCTTTCAGACTAACTACTGTTTTACTACAGCCTGAACTGTACATTGCATTTTAAATATTGGTATGCCAAATATACTTAAAGGTTAAACCCGCTGAATTTGAAGATCGCCAATGACAATATTTTTAAATGCATGTACTAGTCATAATTATATAATATATTATTGCTGCTGACACGGTTTCACAATTAATGTTATCATGTCATAGTTTACACAGAGTCACTATTCCTTTTGTTTCGTTGCCACAACGGCGTTGAACCGGTTTATTGTTTTTGCAGTGGAGGTTTTTAGGCTTTTATACACTTTGTAAATGAAGTTGTGGCACATGATGGGACGAAGGTTGACGCGGAGTGGCGAAGTAGCATGGCTTGTGTTAAAGAACAGAAATTGTTTGGACTGTCTACTGGAGCATGTGGAGCTGAGTGTTGGTAGGCAGCCGCACAAGGCATACAAAGTACAAAGCTGCTTATTGTTAATGTTACTGCATGAAAATGAGCCTCGTCTCACATGGACGAGTGTATATAATTAGCTGCCAAGAATTTCTGTTTTCCGCAAAGAAATATGTAAATCCGAACGGCGTGTATTATGCATATCCATAACTTCACATCATCTTAGAGTCAATAGTTAATGCGCCTTTTGCATAGCACTACCAGCACATTAGCAACGGAAGCTGACATTTAAGTACAATGGACTTGGTGGAGGTGCATGAAGACAAGGGACGGACGACCAACTGACAGGGTCTGCTGGAGCCACAAGAATCCCCAAAGCCGTCCTGCGATGCTACGCCGTTTAGTCCCATTTCACTCGAACCTAAAACTGCAGTCTCACTTCCGACTGTTTTCTGATATGCTACTTTAGTCCCGTTTCTTGTCGAAATGACCAGTAGCAACAGCAATTAGGAACTTCAAACCTTCAAATACGCACAAAAAGGGTTTTGGCGAGCCAGGTGGGAGGTGAAACTGTTGGAAGGACTGGAATTTGAATTTGGAGAATTGTTTGATGAGGCGACTACTATGAGGAGTGGCAGAGAAGACGAAGAGAGCAGCCAGCGTGGTTTTTGTGGGGGAATGGTGACGTTGGGAAAAGATTTGAAAAAGAGTAAATGATTTGACATTTTTGTGGAGCATTAGGCGAAGGTAGCGGCTGTAGAGGCTTTAGCGTGTCCGTGTGTGGTATTTATGTTTGCGGTGGAGAATGTGAAACCTGTTGCTTGGAGATGCAGAACGTCGTGTTCTTCGTGATTCAGTTTTGTTACGGCGGTGTAACATTATGCGATTGCTCATTTCTCCTGGGGCCACAACACTCTGCCATATCATATTTCTCCACAAAGCTTCTTATCGCAACATGCAATGCCTAATTCATTCCCAAAACACTCCGAATTCCACACACCACGTCCAACAGCCTCCATTTCGTGTCGTCTCCACAAAATCCTTTTCTTCTTTCACAGTCCACCAACACTTACGCCCAACACAAACAGCCTCCATAAATACTTCTGTTCACAATGACCACTGTAACCAGTGTCGTGCTAGGCCAGGGCTACGTCTCCAAATCTCCCGTAGCAGCATAAGGACACGTTAAAGCTGAGTTGGGGTTTGTGTTGGTGTGGCAGCGTAACAACCGAGTAAAGGTCGCTTGGGTTGCCGCCAGGTACTTGCAACCCTTCAAAGTGTGACACACAGACACATTGACTGATTTAGTGAATGCAATGCATTTAGTGAATGAATATTATTGAGAGCAGTTGCAATGGCAACTGAAAGAATTGAGACATTTGCATCAGTGGAGGACGTGCACGGAGCAGCGCATTGCCAAATATTCGCAAACTGTTACCAAACGGACTCATCCTTCACATTTTCTATGCCAAGTGCTGAGCTGCGAAATGTAAACGATAATTGGCGTCATCATGTAATCAACCACTTCTCCCAATTGTCTCAATTCTTCTGCAGCATATTCATCATCTACTCAATGTCTTCATTATCTGCAGCATGTCTTACACTCTTCCCAGATTCATCATTCCAATTTTGATTTGATTTGATGTCTTTAATTGATTGATAACACATCCACGCAGCTCTAGGCTGATATCTCTCAGGTATCACCATAAACCCATCTCACCAACGATAAACTCATTTGCCAATCTAGAATTACTACAAATAAATACTCAATTCAATCACGTGCTCACAAAACATAAACATAACAAAAAGCACAAATTCCGGAGACGCCAGCATGCCAAGTTCCCATCACTTTACCTTCCTCGCACATTCCACTTACAAATTGACGAAACGAAAGTTAGTTCTCACGCATACCCCGCCAGTTGTCAAAATAATTTTTTAATTCGAATTTGGAATTATTTCAGGCGCCACTTGTGTCAAAACTGCAATTATGTACTCCGATCTTTATATGGATCTGATTGGTACGTAGTAGAGGCCGGCACTCAACCCAAAACCCAGAAATTGGGCCAACCCAATCGGATTTGGGTTGAGTTGGTTTCAGCTTTTGCGAAGGTCATTAAAAATGGGTTGGGATGGGTTGAAAAATTTGGGGTCAGAATGGGTCGAGCTATCGATATTAATTTGTTAATAATGCTGTACCCTTCACGGTATTAATCTAATCTTCATATACTTGTAAAGGTTTTGAGGTAGAATAGAAGGTACTCAATACAGCAGATAGGTATACTCATATTCATCACACATTCTGGCTTCATTTCAGTTTGTGTATATATATAGGGTTTGGTTGGGTTTCGGGTTGGATTGGGTTGGGTTAGCCATACAATTCGGCTACGAAATAACCGGACCACTGTAAAATAAAAACTAGGCCAATAAATCGTATGAAATTTGACCAAGATGAATTTTGGCCAAATAAAAAGTTTTTTAGGCCAATTATAAAATGAAATTAGCCCAATTTATTGCTGAATCAGACCAACTCGCACTGGGTTTTTGGTTGGGTTGGGTCGGGCCCTTAATGGGTGGAAATTGGGCTGGGTCGGAAAAAGCCAACCCAATCCGACCTCTAGTACGTAGTATAATCCACTGCCAAAAATGGTATTCATTTCATTCAATGTGGAAGAATGAAATGTGCAGCTGAGGTTGCTGCTCGTGAACGACTAACGACATTCATTTAGTGACAGTCAAACTTCAAATTTGACAGGAGCATCCTGCAACATTGGTGACGTGCAATTTTTGATGGAGGGAAGTGTGAGAGCAATTGATGAAAAATAAAAACATTTTCCCATTCCAACTTGTAGGGGATGGTTTACTCAGAATTGTGTAATGAATTGCTCAATGCGCATTTAGACTTTTTCTATACTGCGGCCATTCGAAATTCTAGATACTAACATTTACAATTTCATGCATTTACCATTTTTGCTTGAATGGGAAGTAAACGCCGCATGATTACATAAATGGCTCGTACCTACGGACAGAAGTAAAAAGAAAAGTGTTTGTAGACTCGCTGTCCACTTCTTTGCAAATATTTGCAGGGCTGAGCTGACACGACTTTGTGAGGGTAAGTACGCATCCACCTATTACAGCTAGAAAAAGCGCCACGCCGCTCCACTCTGTTCAAGCATTCAGAGAGGGCAAAAACAATTTTGACAGGAGAAACGCAAAATTTAAAATTTCTAAACACAACTAAACACAAATTGCACAACAGCAATCAACATTAAATAGTTTCAAGCTCTCTTAAAAAGTTTCTTCAAAAGTTTCTTAAATAGTTTCTTAAATAGTTTCTTAAATAGTTTCTTAAATAGTTTCTTAAATAGTTTATGAAATAATTTAATAGCCAATTTGTTTTGACCAATAAACAAATTTTTGCTGGCAACTGTAGGGAAAAATGGGAGTAATTTTATTTGCTAAAGATTGGTTGATATATTTGGCATCTGATTACTCGTAGTAGGAATTGATGTGGTAAACATGAGTGCGATTAATGAAATGAAATGGGGAATATGGCACATAGATATTATTAGGTATGCGTAGGCATGTGGAGCTTAAAGGGCTGAAGAAAAACGAAAAAGGAAAATAGAAAACAAACTTTTGATTTTTGTGTGTTTGAGCTTTTGTTTACACGAACAACTTTTCAATGTGAGTGTAGTTTAAAAATGCATTTTGCTATCGGCTGAAATCTAATCTGCAGTTATTTACTGCCATCATTTACTCCACGCTGTGATTACACTCCTTCTTGTTCAATTCATTCTCAACTTGCCTGTGCCTTGAAAAATGCTTTCCTTTTACTCTTACATAAACTTGTCCGTCTTGTGTTTCTTAAACAATCAAATCACTCGCTTGTTCCCTCATCGCAATCCACTGCACCAACGTCCACCAAGCCAGCAGCAACGCAAACATTCTATTCTGTGTAACCATGTACTTGCCATTCAACTCCATCCACTCTCGTCATTACACAAGTCCCCACTTTTTATTTATAAACATTTTTACAATTAGTCCAGCCAACTACAACTCAACCAACTCAACCAACTCAACTCACTCAACCAAATGAATTAAATAAACTAATCGAACCAACCGAACCAACTTTCAAAGTACGAAGAAAGGGCATGCTACAAATATGACATCATTTCTTGCAGATCAATATAATGCCGCTACAAATGATGCTGAGTGAATCGTAGAGACGTCAACCGGTTAACCAAAAGTTAGGTTAACCGAACCCGGAACCAGGACCCGGTCCGGGCCAAAAAATAAACTCGAACAACATGTTCCGGTCCGGGTTTTAAATTTACGGTCCGGTCCCGACCTTCGGTTCCAACCGGTCCCTGACCTAAGCTAAATAACAGGCAGCAGCAAACTACTGGCACTTGACACACTTCATATTCATGAGCCAATTACATCGTGATGGGAGTCACTCTCTTAAAGTGTAGCAAAATGCCTCATCCAATTAGTAATGCTCATAAATGCGAATGGATTCAAGGGCTCAGCTACATATGGGCTCACCGTGCTTCAGCCACCCTCTAGATTCCGAAAATAAGGAGTCATTTGGCAAAATTTTCTGCCAATGCCTGCAAATTTTATCGGTTAATTTTATTCAAGAGGAGTCCTCTTAGAGGACTGGTTTATAATATTATGCTCATAGGCAAAAACCACCGTGTTGGGCGTGACTCTATGAATCAGCTTAACTATTTAAAACTCCGCACAAATCATTATTTCATTTTAACCTGACTTACCTGACCATCAAAACCGGTCCTTCAAAATTTTAATTACGGGTTCGCTTCCGGTTCGGGCTCTAATTTTTTTTAAAGTCGGTTCCGGTACCGGTCCGGGTTTTAAACTCTTGAGTCCGGGTTTTAAATTTTAAATAAAGTTGGTTCCGGTTTCGGTCCGGGTTTTAAATTTATGGGTTCGGTTTCGGTGTGGGCCCTGAAATGATGGGATTTGGACGTCTCTAGTGAGTAGTTGTGTGTTATTTGTGTGGTGCTTCATAAGCGCCTTTATGGGTTGCAAATATGCGTTGGTGTATTATGACACACGACAAAGACAGTGGCATGAGTGAATTGCGATGGAAGTGGACACATGTCATTCCTGTCAGGCAGACACTGCACAGTCCCTGCAATATATTCTGCTTCTTCATGACGTAGACGCCAATTATTTGTAACAAGCTTTTCATTTCGAAGTTTTTCTTTCTAATGCCCTTACGAAATGGTGCAACTCTTTCTACTCCACTTCAACTCCTGCAACCGCCACTTCAGCTGGCCATAGCCATTCCATCCGTCCATAGCCATTCCATCAGCCTATAGCCATTCGGCCATTCTCTTCATCAACCGATTCTCACTTCTTTGCATAAATTCTCCGCGTCTCACCTTCTCAAATGCGTAATATCATGTCAGCTTCAAATATTTCTCAACTATTTTTTCTTGACCGTTTTAATAATAAGCAATTGTACTTTTGCAGACAGTGGAGCTGATGGCGTTGCCATAAAGAGTGGAATGTGTGCAGCAAGCCAGCAGCTGCCACCGTTGCTGAGTTTTGTTGCAGACAGACAGACAAGGCATTCGCATATGAGTTTCTTTTGTTTCAGCTTGGAAGCTTATTTAAATGAGAGTAGCGAAGGTGCAGTGTGTGCACTCGCTGACTGTGATAATAATGACTTACTAATGTTAGTTTTTGAAAGTATTTTGAAAGTATTTTGCAAGTATTTTGCATGTATTTTGAATGTATTTTGAATGTATTTTGAATGTATTTTGAATGTATTTTGAATGTATTTTGAATGATTTGTTTGAGAAAGGCAGGCGGAGAGAATCTAAGCAGGTTAGATTGGTTTGTTTGAAGAGACGTGTGGATGTCTGTTGTGCTGTGTTCCAGGTGAAATATTTCAATGAAATATATTAGAGTGAAAAATTTGCAACTTTGTACTGATCCAAATGTAAGAAACGTAAACATTTGATTAATGACACTAAAACTGCAAATACCAGGTGCTAAATACCATACACCTTTATGAAATAAAACTGTGAGTGTCCAATACTACTGAATCAGTCAACACTGTATCATTACTTTCATTACTAATTGTTTTGATCACTTGGTTCATATTGTACGTGCTATAATATTTAATTTTTAATCATTTATACTTAAAACGTACGACAGGTATTTAGCCGGATTCAAAATCAAGATGTTTATAAGTGTATTGAGGTTCAGTTATGTATTACACATGAAATTATTAATAATTACATCATGTAAATAAGACGTGAGTTTAAATTTGTTTTGTGTGGAAAGAACGAGTTAGTTGGAGTGTATTTCACGTTTGTTTGTGATTGCCTAAACCCATTTACTGCCTTCCATTACCAATTATTCTAATAAGTCCTTTAATTTATTTCATATTTTTCCAATTTTGCCTATTTTTCAGTATTGTGCCTATTTTTCATTTTTCAACAAAAATTCATTGAAAAGTGCAAAAATGGTCAACTCTGCTGTTGTGCCTCTCATGTGCTTCTTATGTGTTGTTATTTTGTTATGTCCGTCAATGGAGTGGCTACTGACTGTGTCCGTTCCTCTTCGTCCAGTTTTGGCTCTCAACTAGCCATCAGAATAAAATATACGTTGCTACACTTGTACTTACAGTTAATGCTTGTACTGGTATGGTGGTCAGTTCTATATCAGTTCTATATCAGTTCTATATCAGTTCTATATCACTTCTATATCAGTTCTATATCAGTTCTATATCACTTCTATATCAGTTCTATATCACTTCTATGTCACTTCTAGATCAGTTCTACGTTGATAAGGCAGGATATTGGGGAAGATAATTTGAAATTGGATATGAATGTGAAAAGGTGAAGGGAGTTGTGGCTACAGCACACTAATCCATAACGCTAATAATGCACGGAAAGAATATTTTCTACTACAATGCTTTCATTAATAGCTCCACCACTTTTCATTCTCTTCTTTACTGAAAGGCTGTTTGGCTGTGCTCTTCAGGCAGGCCACTTCCAACCTCTCACACACATTCCCACATCTTCTGCATAAAGAAAGAAAGAAAAGATTTCGAGTTCCTCGTAATCATAATGTCATAATCGTTTGCTTCGTCTCATTCACAATCGCTGCCAGCTTAATGTTTACCTACCACGGCATTCCCTTTTATGTTCACGTCTCTCTCTCTGCACCACTTTCATATCTTCGTCACTCCAATCCAACTACGTTTTCTGTGTACGAAGCGATGCACATACAGATTCAGATTGTAATGAGCAGTTGCACATTGCACACACCACTCCTGCCTTGTAAAAGTGCACACAACTTAGAAAGGTACAGAATTTCCTCAAAAAATGGAGGAGCAACTCTTGCCGCATTTACTCGCACGTCCAAATCCAAATGTCAGCAAATGAATGGAAAAAGAAATTACGAAAAGACAAGAAGCGGACGGAGTGCGTACAAATGAATTCCAGAAAATGAGCAGGTCAACTCACCGCTTTGAGTTGTCTGAATATTTCAGATTTTTAATTTGTGTGGGGATTTCGGAACCCTGAAGATGATTGCAGAAGAAGTGATTTGAGTGTGCCAATAACTGCCAATAATGAGTAGGGAATGGAATAGCCTTCTGAAGTGGAAGTTGACTGCGAGATGCAGCTCGTTTATTATTCTGACAGATGCATTTTGCATGCGCTGCATTAGCTGTGCTCCTGCTGCAGCCGCAGTGCCAATCTCTCTCTGGCCGTTCCTCAGAAGGAGTTGTGAGTGGAATGTTTTGGTGGCAGTGAGTGTGTGGACACGTTGCACGTAAACAATGAGCCACACACCTCGAGCAACTGCAACCAAAGCCGTAATTGAAATGTGAAATTCATTGGCAATGAATATTTTGGTGAAGTGAAACACAAGAACTGATTTCGTACGTGCTACCCCATAATCATTAGTCACAACCATTTACTCTTCCAAGCCCCATGCTCTTGCCTCCCTGTCCTTATCTCCGTGTATTACAATTCGCCTTGTCTCCTGCATAATGTTCTCCAAAGGCATTCTGTCTGTACACACACAAACTCAAACCAAAATGGATTATCTGGCGAGTCAATATTCAACCCCGTGGAAGAAAGACCACAATCTCACTCTGTGCCCGTCAGCTCCATCCATTCCATCATTCCATTCAACTAGTATCGTCCCAGTCACCGGAAAAATTAGGGTCCGGCCGGCCCATCCAGGCCTAGCCCATCTCTTAGGTCTTTAAATCTTACTTTCCATTTCAGGTGTTCTCAATAATAATGATGGTGTTCGCTTACAACACCAACGTGTCAAACCAAACAACAATAACAAGGCCCCTTACACACATCACACACAGCACCACTCCACACGCTCTTTCCTTCTTCTTCTACTTCAATCTGTCCCTTCCCTTCATGCAAAAACCTAACCGAGTCACTTCGCTCAGTGGTTTAGTACTTCTTATCACCATCTCCTGCTCTCGTATTCATGCCCTGCAAACGGCAGGCTTGCTACATTATCGGTATATCCACTTCGGTTTTTTCCAAAGCTGCGAGGTTCTTAACTTATGATATGCGACTTATTATGTTGCTGCAAGGTTTTCCTTAAGTCTCGGCCGAATGACATGCAAATGTCTACAGGAGAAACTGCCCGAATGGGATATGCCGCTACAAGTCTCTCTTTCTTTCCGCTTATCGCTGACCTTCTCATCTCCTTATCTCCTGTAACCGACCTGAGAATCTGGTGAACGAAATTGTGTACATAGATCAGCCAGATTCTACGGCTTCTGTAAACTTGCCTTCCTATATACACTGAGATGTGCCATGAGCCAAATCACGGAGTCTAAACTACCATTGCTTTTTTATCCTTATCATGCAAAAACCTGCCTTTTCCCATTAAACTACACAGATTGTCTTCTGCCCATTTAACTCTGCTTAGGTCCACTCTTCTTCTAACAACATAAGATGAATGATGTCAGGTGAATGCATCAATCGTGCATTATGCCTTATAATAAGTGTAACAGTACTACAATAATACTCATGTGGAATTCCCACCATCATTGCCATCATATTTTATCTCATTTCCACTGTTTGGCGCTTTATTGGACGATCGAGGACTAAAACGTCTCTGCGTCTCTGCACTGCGTTGCATGCATCTCTCACGTCGTTACTAAACACTGACACAGCTGAAACACGATATACGAATTGTTCGGAGTGGAGGTTTACATTGAAAGCCTATCTTACACTGGTTAGATCAAAATCAGATATAAAAGCCACGAGTTCGAGTTTGTTCGAGATCGAGAAAGGAGATAGACGTTCTAAAATATTTTGCACAATAGTGTAGAATGTGGAGCAGTCTCATAGTCTCATCTCACACAAAATGACACCCAGCGACAGGGATCAACTTGGAAAAAGGCGGGAAAAACTCTGACTTGGATCTGTGCACAACCCTGCTGATGAGATACAATGTGGGTGGAGACAGTGCAGAGTCTAGTGCGAGCTGTGGCTTGTTACTACACGACTGTGTGCGGTTGGCATGCAATGCTTCTAATGAGACTGCACTGGTTGTATTCGTGTTGAGTGTAGTGTGAGTTGGCTGACATGAGACCGGCAGCAATAGTTCTGACACATGCGCAGTGTGCTTAGCCTCAACACATTCGGTGAAAGATACCGTTAGGCTAACTTTTTAGTTGAGTTAATATTGGTCGTTGGTGTCAATTGCGAGCAAATGCAAGTCAAAATCATGTTGTAGCAACACAGAAGGGATTTGGTGTTTGCGCTTGATTGCGAGTACGGGAGCAGCAGGAGCTTAAAGACGTCTGCATAATGTGGAAAACATAAATGACCTAATGTGTAGAATGTAGCTGAACATTACAAGAGTTAATCTAAGTGTTCTCATGTACACGTAATATTATTAAGTGGAAATGCAATAGATGCTTATCTCTTTGAGCTGAATAGTTGAATGAAATGTGTGAAGTGGTCGACGAAGGAAAACTTGCCTCTGCTGTAAAAATATTTATGATTAAGATGCCGTACAAAGATCGCAAGTCGAGTAATTATCTCCAACTGCTACATGGCTGTTTTCTGTTCTCTTTTCTAACGCTACAGCCACAACTATAAACACATCACACACAGAATCTAACACACATTTTATATAGTGGTCGGAGATATTCACAGGGATATAACATTCATAACAACATTGCATGCATAGCCAACCAATAGCTTTGATAACCTACTACTCCTACTATATTTATGTATATATATAGTTATATATACGGTTATATGTGTATATATATATTTATATATACGGTTATATGTGTATATATATATTTATATATACGGTTATATGTGTATATATATATTTATATATACAGGTTATATGTGTATATATATATTTATATATACGGTTATATGTATATATATATATTTATATATACGGTTATATGTATATATATATATGCGGACAATATTAGTTGCATGTGTAAGTAGTAAGTGGTGTTGATAAATAGTGAGGAATTGTGTGTTTGGATACGTACAGGAGAGAATGGACAGAGCCTAGTGCCTGTAGTTGGTTGGATGTGAGTGATGTGATGTGCAACACAAACACAGTTAACCAGGCCTTGTGTTGTGCTCTCTTACTCCTACTGCTCATTAAAGTTTAGTTGCTTAGAGTGTAACATTCTTTAATATTCGTATCATAATACATAATATGATATGATCTATACATGCACTATAATATAATTACTCATGTTGAATGTTATAATATATCTCACACGATAATATGTAATGGTATGAATTACACACACATGGTATGAATATATTGACAATATTTCACATTAGAGAGTATACATATCATGCATCGTGTAGTTTAATGTGAATAATATGTTGGCTGTTGTATTTGTAATAGGGGTGACCTGTCGTACGACGAGAAGTGGATTGTTGTAGATGGAAGAACTGCCATAACTGGATGGATGGACATGTCTACGAAGTGACGATATTGTAGGAGAGTGTGAGAGACATGATGTTGGGGTTCTCCGCCAATAATTTGGTACTGCTATAATTCTGTGCAAGTATATTTTGGCTACTGGCAGTACTGGCTGTTTGTAATGTTGCTGGTTGCTGCTGCAGCCTTCTTCAGAAATTCACGCTCTCCACCAGATCCCACTAATTGCAAGCCCTATAGTAATTCATAATCAACTCTCTGCTACATTATTTTAAAACCCACCTCTCTTATGACATGAAATCCACATTTACCATTTCTAAGTCCGTTTTGTCTGCAATCGCATCCCTGCCCTGCATCAAATCAAACGAACACAAAGAATATAATATTTGAGAAAGATACTTGTGAAGCCACAGGAAGGCAGGCATAATTTGTTTGATTGCAAACTGCAGTGCAGAAATGCATTGGGCCGCTATAGGACCAGAACAAGAAGGTGGCAGGCATCTGTGACTTGGCTGCGTGGAGAGTGGAGACAGTGGAGCTACGCCACAGAGGAGACGACTGATGGATGTGGAGGATGCAATGCTGCGATTGTTCCCCTGACAGTGTGGACAGAAGAAAATGGTGTTAAAAGGAGGTTTAGCCGTAATTGGGCACACGTGAACCTGACATGAGAAATGGAAAGTATTATTGATTTAAGATTAATGCGGTGCATCCTGTCACCGCCTTCGGCTTCGTGTTTCGCCGTTGAAAGTCACTCTCCCTTCAGTTCCCAATCCTGCCTAACGAAGTCATCCATTACACCGTGTAATCACTCATTAATGTCATTATTTATACCCACTCGTTCTGTAAGCACGCCTTACTAGTTCAGAAGGACGGAGGAAAGCGTCTGGCACACATCAAATTCAAATTTAGTTGCGAATGAAATGCACGGACAGCTTAATGAATTATCGCGGCTGCAGAAAGTGATGAAGCTACCTGAACGCAAACATGCCAATTGGAGATTAGAAAATGTGTGGCGGATGATTAGCTGAATGTCATCTTCCATGCAGACTCAAAATAACTTCATTTGACACGTACAAATCCCAACGGCCGTTGTGTGTTGTGGTGAGATGTTCTCGTGTTCTGGTGGCGTTGCATGGGAAGTGGTGGAGTGTGAAGATCGAGAGAGGCTGAGTGAGTATGCCGAAGGAGAACATGACTGTGTGGAAGTTGGAGCGCCGGTTGTTGCGTTCGTATCTGCTGACGGTGGAATTGAGATTGTTATTGTAGAAAGTGGGTGACGGGGATGAACTGCGTGGCGTGGGCAGCGTGGTGAGAACGGAGAAGTTGTTGTTGCAGTGGGACAAGTTGGACACACGTGTGTTGTGCAGGCCCCGGCTTGGCTGATAAAGTTCCAAGTGGACGAGTTACATAATAAAGTGCCAGAGACGAATTGTGGTTAATCCGGTCTTGCAGCTGTAATGTGTGTAGCGTCAGAAAGTGTGTGCTCCGGTCGTCCTGTTCCTTTCCTCTTCTTCCTTCTCCACCAATTACTTCACATTTCCTACTAGATCTATTCTCGTTCTCATTACATTTCATTTCATCCTTTCAGCAATCACCATCCTCTCCAAATTCTCGCAGTCCCTCACTTCCATCCGCCAAGATCAACTTACAACAAGCCACTTCCCAACTACTTCTGCTCAATCCAAGCGTCTTCCTATTCCGTCTCTCCTCATCAGGCCTTCCTTAACACGATCTCTCCTGTCTCTCCAACAACATTTCAACTCCAACAACTTATCCGTCCTTATGGCATACACCTCACACATTTTGTATTGTGTATTCTCCTGTACGATCAGTACTATCAGTACTATTGTCTTTTGCTCTGTTGTTATTGCTAGGAGGGAAGTGCAGAGGGGAGTATGTACATATAACCCGTATGTACGACATGCTACAGCTGTAGCTACACAGCTCACAGCTACGTCGTTCAACGGAGCAGCTACACGAAAGATCTCACTGCTATCATATGCCACACACACAAAACACATTTGCACGGAATTTGTGGAATAAAGGAAGCAGATTTGGTGGAGTTATTACATTTATCTCGTGATGATTGGAATATATTATGCAGAGAATGACTCACTGCATTGTATAATGGCATGCTTTATTGCGTACGACGTTTTGAGTCATTCATGACGGTCATGAAAGAAACTGCTTAAAGTGGTCATTAGTTACACAAGATAAATGCAGACTTACTAAGACAAACAATGATTAACCAATCTGTTTAGCATTGTCAGCAATCTGTGAGCATTAAACTGCTACAACTTCTGTTCATTTCAGACAATGTGTGGCATTCTGTTACATAACATGCTCGATGTACGTGGATAATGCAACAGTCAGAGCAGTGCGCGCAGTTTCCTTCGCTGAAAATGAGACCGATGCGAATAAAGTGTAGATTTACTCAATCAAGTCACATACCAGATTCCTGAAATCTTAAAATGATCATGTACAAGAAAATTAACTACAGAAACCTTTTAGCAAGAAATGTGTGATGTCAATATGCTAATTTCATTATAAGTAAGCGGACTTACATACGTCACGTACTAATAAACTAGGCTATTAATATGAAGTGAGTAACCGCTTCCAACACGTGTACAAACTTGTTATGGCCAATCATTCTCATTTCCACTCAAACCACAAAAAATGAATTTAATGACACGCAGAGCAGCCAATTCCAACTAACATCGCCGCATTTTAACAGGCAACATAATTGTTACCTTTTGCACCTACAAGGCTTCTAAGCTATTCTGTTGCTGTCTACACCTGTACGTGCACCTATGTAATATATTTAAGCTATTTAGATTACGCAATACCTGCAGTCCACCAAAATAACTCGAGAGTAGCTTCGCCAAATTAGTTTATGTCACATGGTAAAGAAGGGGTGTACGCAACGAAAGGCGCGTCAGGCTGCTTTCATGGGCCCCAAATTCCGCACACAGGCAGCCAACGACATGTACATCCACTTTCAGCAAGCAAACAAACTTTCTAAGCCGTTTGACCTCTAATAGGCGTCAAAGAAGGCTACGTGCGATCAGAAGTGAATTCTTCTCTTCGATATGCTTCCAACTTTGTCAAAGTCCACCCTTCGGTGACCTGTAGAGTCAAATGGGTCAAATGACTCCGCAAAATGCCTACTCAAACTCGGTTAGCGACGTATGATGCACAATCCTGACTTTCCTGACCGAGTTGGAAGCGTATCAGACGGAATGCTGGTCTGGCCTCACCAACACTTCGGTGAACCGTGAAGGTCACCCAGATATGTAAGAGATCGGTTCTCTCCTACAGAACGGGATCTCCATGGCAAGCACTATCTCCTCTACTATCTCAATTTAGAGCAAATCGGAAGATTGGCACCCGCACCCACCATTCCCAGCTTCCTCTTGCAGGAGCTTCCTATTTGTGTTGGGGAGACCAGTTTTGAGTTTAGGAAAAGGGAGGGCTGTTGAAAACAAAGCAGGAAAATGTGAACTGGAGACATCTGAGGGGAAGAAGCGTGCGTGGAAGGCCGGAAGTAGTGGAAGGTAGGTGCTGGAGAGTTGTGGGAATAAGGGAAGATTCGAAATTGGAGCAGCTCTGCCAGAGAAAAGTGTTTGAGATGGATGGGAATGAAGTTCTAGGCGAAGAGTGTTGGCAATTGTGTTTGCATTTATGTTCTGCTGGGATACAAATCAGATTTTATGCGTACAGTCTTTATGAGACACACCACCACGGCTAAGAATAAGTCATTTTAGTTTCGTCGCGAGTCGTTCTCGCAGAAAGATAGCCTTCGACAAGGAACTTCATCATCGCCAGAACAGAATCAGCAGGAACTATGGACACAGCAGTCTTTGCATCGCATCATTCGCAGATTAGCTCCAGCCTCCGGCCGAGGCACTCAGCCCTGTAATAAAAGACGACGACGACGACGACTCGCATTTAGTAAGCCTCTTCTATCAACCACACACTCTCAAAACCAACCAACATCTTTCAGCTTTGTAATCATGCCATCCACTCTACAAAAAACCTGTCTCATTTAGTCATCCTTTTTATTTATGCACACTGCTTTAAAAATATATTTTAAAAATACACTTTAAAAATACACTTTAAAAATACACTTTATTTTTACAATTCCAGCTTTTCATTTGTTCCATGCAGTGCAGTGATTCAGTGCTTTTGATTATAATAACTAGATATTTCCAGGAATACTTGTCGGAAATGAACGTCCATGAAATTTCCATTTTTAAAAAAACAACTTCGTGGTATAAATTTCAATTTTTGTGGTCAGTCTCACTGCCGTCATTGTAGAAAGGAAAATAGTAAGGTCAACAAGAAAAATGAGTTAGTAAGAATCACTATGAGCATTGTTAGCAGAAGCATTTTAGGTAAACAAAGAAGTAACGTCAGCAGAAGCAGAGTTTGTATTTTGTGTTGGCAAGATTGGTTGATAAAAATTCGTCTGAAGTACTTGACGCTTGAGACTTTTTGGCTGTGAAGAAATTGGGAATGAATTGTGCTTAGAGAATTAAAGGAACAACCTCCTGACCTCAACCAAGCGAAAACAAAGAACAGTTTTTCCCAAAAAGGAAACGACGTTTACAATTGCACAATGATTGTGATTCTGTGAATGTTGAGCCGACGGAGCGTCTCATAAATGAATGAATGGCAGACAATCGCATACTGCTGCTTATTCTCCCAACACGTACATGGCACTAAAATGCAACGCAATGCAATTGACAATGCACACAGTCCAATCACATCGCAATCAAAGCCTCGTAAAAAGTGCATCTGCGTTTGATTAAGCCGTACCTTGGCGTGCTAGACATACACAGCGCCTTTCTATGCAATGCTCGTTGTGCAGGACACACACACAGAGCCCTGCACTCACCGCACCACACCGCAGTCTCAACACCACAAACACCAAACACCAACAACATTGGGCATACCTGAGTAGAATGCATAAAAAATAGTCGAGCAAATTCAGTTGGTGCTGCTGAAAAGTGACTCTGAGGCACTTGCTTCGTTTTAGCGGATAAGACGCTTATTGGCACATAAAAATTGAATTGAGCAATTAGAGGGACACGGTGTGCACAGCTCTCCGTTGTTTATGAAGGAAAGAAAAGGCGTGAGGATTAGTCAGCGTCTTAATGTCTTTGTAAATTCCTGGACATGTCTTTCTCACACAACACAGTTTCATTGTAATTAGACGTAGTGGGACGCCAGGAGAGCCTTGACACATGGCTCTACTTAGTTTTTTCTGCACAAAATGCCAACTGCATGAGATGGAAGCAATACAGACAAAATGTACCTGAACGTGCACCACCAACATTTAAGTTCTTGTGTCAAAATGCAGCGTGAATGCAACGATTGTTTATACGGGAAGAAAGAATGCTAAATATATTCTTTCTGAGCCTTACCTTGTGGACAAATCTCTGAGGCTTTCTGCAAAGTGACAGTCTCACGGTTATGGAAGTGCGACTCACAGTCGCTTTGTCCAACATCAACGTCCGTCCATTCAAGTCATTTCATTGCCTTCACTCGGCTCCATTTATCAATACGCCACTCTCTTTTGCAATCTCATTTTTATTCTCAGTTCCATTTCAATTGGCAAATCCCCCACAACTGGTCCAATAATCACTGGATTCAACCACCCACGCATTTTACAGCCGCAGTGTGTTGTCTTTAAAATGTTAATCATATAATATGGCTAATTCATGCATTTAAATTGAGGTAGAAACACTCTAGCGAAAATTCCGTCCACACCACTTGTGGCCTCCTGGTTTCATAAAGAGCATTAACCTAGTTCACTTTTAAAAATAAACAACAGAAGCCCAAAAGCCATGCAAGCGCTAATAAAATATTGCAGTAAACTGATTGTGAGTTATCTAATAAGAAAAGCAGGAGTGAGGCCTGGCTGCGTGTCCTACATGAAATCATTTGGCTGACTTTTCTACCCTCACACACTCACACAATTAAACACCTTGAGTTGAGCACAGTGAGTTCATCAGGGATATGAAATGAATGCATGAGACAGTTTGCAAATTTGAAGGGTAGGCAAGCGAAGGAGACAAGGTAGGAGCGACAGGAACGCTATTTATTATTCCATTCTACATTGGAAACATTCTCAGCATAGGATCAGTCACCTTTGCTCTCACGGAGGGACAGGCAATTGTGCTTACTTTGTTTGTGGTTCAGGTCCGAGCAGTTTTGGTGGAGAGAGCGGACGGAAGGGAGCGAGCCAAAAGAAGCTACTTACAATTAGATGAGTACTTACAATTAGGTGAGTACTTAGAGGAGTAATTAGATGAGTACTTGGAGCAGTACTGCGAATGAGTAGGAAGGGTGGTGTTGTTGTGAGTGTGTTGAGTTGGAGGTTTGTGAGGAGAATGATTTATTGGTGGTGGTTGAGGAGGTTTGTAGAAAGAGTGAGTGAGAAAGACGTGGAGTGGTAGGAGCGGACGAGAGGAAGCAGAGTGGTGCAGGGCGACTGTGGCAAGTGTTGCTGAGAATGAGACAGAGCTGCTTTGTTGGTGTTGGCGAAGCAGGACTGGATTGGCAGGAGAGGAGAAGTGAGAAGGTTGCAATGGAAAGAGTAGAAAGGCTGCTGCGGCTGCCACTGCTGAGAGACTGAGTTGTCTGCGTGTTCTGCAGCGGCTACTGCTGTTGTTGTTGGAGTGGACTGCTGCGGCATCGTCATCGTCAACCCTTGCCTTGGGAGGTATATAAAGCCACCAGTGCTTCACTTTCATGCCAAACCTTTTAGTGCTCTCATCCAAGTGGTTTCACTCGCTCCTTCCTCCAGTCTCGTCTTCTTCTTGTCACTCTCCAAGTCTTCGTCTGCAGTCCGCTTCAAGGTTCACCACCAAATCTCTACTCTCAAACAATGTCAACAAATAAACAAAAACAGAATTCTCGCCATCTCAAATATTTCCCCACCTGTGTCTTCCATTAAACACAAAATCATCATTCACAGTGTTCACCCCATTTTGTCAAAACCTTTAGAGGCCTTTTCTTCATTTTGCCAATCCGAATTTTTTAGAAACCGAAATCACAGATCCAACGTGTTACCCACTGTTTTTGTTTATTGCGCCCAAATATTTTCGTTTGCAGGTTTTCACATCAGTTAGTAATTGATTGCTCAAGTTGTTTATATTTTTGTTGTGGATTTTGCAGAATGAAAGTGATTGCCGTGATTGTTGCTTTGTTCGCGTTGGCTGTGAGTCAGGACACAACCAAACCGGCTGACACGACAGAGAGACCAAATGTTTACCAAAGATTGATCCCCGCCGACGTTCTCAGAGGTGAGTTTCTTCTTCCTGTGGTATACAATTTTCTAGTTTCAGTTTTTAGGAATAAAGGAAGAGTGGGAGATATTTTTGACAGGGTTAATTGAATATTTGAATTTGCGTAGATTTCCCTGGAACTTGTTTCGCTTCTACTCGCTGTGCTACATTTGAGCCTGGTGCATCTTGGGATTTGAAACCTTTCTGTGGCCGTTCCACCTGTGTGGCTCAGCAAGGACGTCTTTGGGAGTTGGTTGAAGATTGCGGTCCTCTTCCAAAGCCCAATCCAAAATGCAAACTTTCTGATAAAACCAACAAGACGGCTGATTTCCCAAAATGCTGTCCAGTTTTCGACTGTGAGCCCGGAGTGAAATTGGAATACCCTGACGTTCCCAGAGCTCCCGAAGCAGGATCTCCGGGTTCTGGCTCTGCTGCTGCTCCAGCTGGAAATCAAGCCGTTACTGCTGCAGCTAAGCAGTAAATAAATTTCAAGCCGAGACGATGAACTTTTACAACATCCAAGAATTTTACAACTCCTCTCGTCGTCGTTCTTAATTTCCCGTTCCTATATTACAGAAAAAGAATTTAATTGGAGTCTCATCAGAGTAGTGGTTGTTGCATGAATGGAATTCTCTACGGACTGTTTCTTGCTTTTCGCTTGGAGCTCGAATAATAAAGTTTCCTCTTTTGCATAATTTTCCTGTCATCTCCCGGGACAAATGAACATTTCCTCGGGGATGGCTCGTCTTTTTTGCAACAAAGAAAAATGACCTACAAAGGATTATTTTATTATTTAACTCCACAAGAACAGTCTCTCTGCATCTCTTTGTCTCATTTCCTTTGCGAAGATTTCCTCTTTCTCTGTCTCTTTCTCATCTTGAACCACAACACTGCGGAGCGTGCACTCCTCGTAATTATGACTTATTCGTATCGTGTAGAGTTATCATCATTATGGTAATCGTCTCATTAGCAACTCTGTCTGACTTTTCCTACCGCTGTACTGCACGAGGCGCTGTCGCGTGTGAATGTGTGTGTTTGTGTGTAGCAGCCTTTCCCTTACGAAGTTCCATGTGAAAATGATTCCACTCATTTCCAATTGTGCTGTTGTATATTTCGTATCTATTTGGTATCTATTTGGAAAATGTTTGGTATCTATTGGTATCTATTTGGTATCTGTTTGGAAACTATTTGGTATCTATTAGTATAATGCAAAGACACGAATCCTCTCTCGAAAGTCCACAGCGCAACACTCCATCCATCCGTCCTTCCCATACTTTGCTATAAATGTTGACTTATAAATGTTGACTT
The DNA here is from genome assembly GCA_019776165.1 of Pogonognathellus flavescens. NCBI lineage: Eukaryota > Metazoa > Arthropoda > Collembola > Entomobryomorpha > Tomoceridae > Pogonognathellus > Pogonognathellus flavescens. The sequence continues at coordinate 31,865 of JABASD010001392.1, forward strand.
ATAAATGTTGACTTGTAAATGTTGACTTCTAAATGTTGACTTCTAAATGTTGACTTTGGTGGTGGTCGTCGTGCGAACACGGAACCAACTCATTTTACTGCAACGACGCCAAGAGCAGAAGAAAAAGTGGCTGCGCGGATGAATGAATGACCTCATCTCGTGTTGTCAGCCGCCGCCGACTCATTGTCAGAAACATATCGACTGAAACAAACGTAAACTAGCGTAAACACAAACGAAACGATTGTACTAATATGAATAATGATGTAAAGGCAGATAAGTATTGTACACCGCAAACTACCTGGCGTGGTTTAGTAGTGCTAAGGTAAGCTAAAAACTTGTCGAACTCGCACGGAGCTCGTACAGGAATCCTAATAAATATTAAGGTGTTGTTCCACAAACTTGTCTCACCTCTCTTTCACACGCACACGAAGCATACCATTGCACCATTTAATGCATACCATTTACACAGCCACAATCAAGCTCAATCACATTAGCCAATGCATAACAATGATACATAATAAATAAATAATAAATAATAAATAAATAACAAGCAATAAATAATAAGTAACAAGTAATAAATAATAAATAACAAGTAACCAATATGAACAGGAGTACATAATAGCCCTCTGTATCTGCTACTGCCAGTGCTGCGCAATTCTAGTACTTCTCGCATGTAGTCATAATATAATCTCGTAATCATTGTTTCAGCGTGCAACTGCAGTGGAGTAGAAATCTCTGTCTATATATTAGTATATATATATTAGTATATATATATTAGATACAGTATCTGTGCAGTATCTGTGTAGCAATGCACAAACGACTTATTTATCAGATCTCACAGTTCATTGCATGACACTTAATTGTTGATTGTGCAAACAGAGATTATTTTACAGGAAGACTGCCGTTAATTGAAGCGGAGCAGAGCAAAGCGCAGAGCAGGTGGATTCAGACCAAGTGAGAGTGCACAAAACAACTCCTGCACCACAGTTACCTATCAACCACCACAAACCACATCAACCACCCTCCAATTACTAAATAGAAAACCAAAACTTTACAATCCTTTGCACCATAGCCACATGTCTTCATATTCACATCAACCTACAATAGTCACTACATCACATGAATCACATTGACACTATAATATTTTAATATTGACAGTACAATATTGCCTATATAATATTGATTAGAGAAGAAGGGAGTAATTGTGGACTGATGCATTACACAAGCCCAGCCAAACTGCTTCCACACAAAACACACGTCAATAAAACAATCTGGTGCTTTGTGTTGCTAATCAAATCCCATCTGTTTCACGTTTCTCTCAAGTCTCAACTCTCCTTCTCTTCCATTCAACTCAGTCCATATTTCACATCATTATAATATCCTATAATCATATACTGCACTAGTAACATACTCTGGTACATACTGTGGTGCATACTCTAGTACATACTCTAGTACATACTCTAGTACATACTCTAGTACATACTGTGGTGCATACTCCAGTACATACTCTAGTACATACTATAGTACATACTCTAGTACATACTCTAGTACATACTCTAGTACATACTCAGGTTAGCCCATTTCATACAAAGAGTGTTCTCATGACAAAGATTCTCGCTGACTGCATTTATGCACCACCCGTGCCGTGCAGTCCATGTCGCCCCTTCTCTGTCTGTGTCCAAACATACAAGACATACATTATCGCATTACTGCATTCTTCCCACACAACACCACCTCATCTGTGTCGCACCTGTTTAGCACCAACTACACAGTCACTACAACTACACCATGCAAGTCCTTCCTTCCTGCACCAAACGGCTTTAAACTGCTTTGATCCATGCACAACTTGCAGTACTTGCAAAAGGCATAAAATGAGCAGGGGACAGGTAGGCAGCTACAGAGCCATAATAACAATTAAGAATATTATCATCATAAATAGACATACTTCACATACACACTTTAGACACCGTCATATTATTTCAACGCATATTCTCAACTTGCCTCCCCGAAGGCAACACGGACGACTGGGACGACGGATGGGAAGGAGCAGTGAGTGCATGGAGCCGTTGATGAATGTTGGTGGAATGTTGAATAATGAATAAACCGGCTCAACGCCGTTGTAGCAAAGAAACAAAGCGAATAGTGACTCTGTGATGTGAACTATGGCACGATAACATTAACTGTGAAACCGTGTTCGCAGCAATATAAGAATTCTTATTATGACTAGCACATGCATTTAAAAATATGATGTGATTGGCGATCTTCAAACTCAGCGGTTGTAATTTCAAATCTAACTATAATTGGCATTTAGAATGCGATGTACTATCCAGGCTGTAGTAAAACAGTAGTTAGTCTAAAAGGTCAGAGGTCTTAAAGGAGTTAGTCGATTGACCCATCTTGGAACTTAGCCTTCCAGTAGACCACTAGAACACGTATATCAAGTTCGAAGTCATTATCTCAAACCGTTCCTGAGTTATCGTGCGAACAGATGGACGGACAGACAGACGTACAAGGCATTTTTATACAAGAAACTTTCGTTTCTTAATAATGAATAAATGAATAATAATAACATAAAATCTGAAGCACAGAAATGCAGCCGATACTTAACTGCGTGTTTTATGGACTTTTTGACGTAATAATTTTTATTCCGTCAAATTGGAACATAAAATCTATTTTGAGAGACTCATATCTCACGTTTCGCCTTGACTGAAGCATTTTGAATGACTTGAATGAATGCAGAGCCGGATCTTTTTTCCATACAGCACGATTTATTAATCGCCATTAAACACTTAACGTCCCTAACTAATGTTGTTTTATTGTTAACTGCAACGGAGCCATCTGCCGTCACATTAACCATCCAGTTAATTGTTGCTCAGTTTTTTCATCGTCTCACTGAAACACATGTTGGGCAATTATGTGGCCGCCAACTCCAGTCTTGAAATGAAAAAGTCTTCAGCCACGACACAAATATTATTCATGTGTACTCATATTGCTCATCATTCATACGCAACAGCCACAGCCACCACCGCAGCTCTTTCCCTAACTCTTTCTCACAATTAAAAATCAGTGCTCAGCCCAGTTCCATTCAACTGCTCCATTCAACTGTTCCATTCAACTGCTCCATTCAACTGCTCCTGAAACTGCTCCTAAAACTCCTCTACGTCCTCACAGTCCTCACCTTCAACATCCACACAATTTGCAGCACTCAGTTCCGTCTTCTGCCTCACCACTCCAGTTTACCCATCTACAAGTCTGCAAAGTCCGCATTTCTATCTCCCAAATCCCATGTCCGTCTTTTATTATTTTGTAGCTCCACTAAACACTTTCCTCCACCACACAAACCCAATATGATGTTAAATCATCACGTGATAATGTTGTTGACTTCAATTTGGTTGTAATCAACCCAACCAGCTTCCGAGACTCTGCGATTGCAGTACGCTTGTTTACACTGCTCGTCTTCCTGTCCTTGTAAACACTCAATTCAGTCAATTCAGTCATTTCAGTGTCAGTCAATTGTGCACAGCAATACTACTAAACTAACTAAACGACCAATATTATTTTTACCTATTTATGAATTGTAAGAAGCTGGTTCACACGTTACACACAGACAAATGGCTACAATGGATACAACGTGGGACAATTGATATTTGCGAGACTCTGCTGAGTACAGTCCGTGTAGTGTCAACTGAGTCTCTGTGGTGTGGAGTTGTTGAGTGGGGCACGCATATGCGGGAAGTGTATTCCCATGTGATAACAACCAAATGTTGTGGTCTTCAACTCTTCACTCGCTTCAATCTTATCAATTGAAATTGTCACAAGAATCGCGTTTGCCCAGCACAAGTGGCACACTCCAGATCTTCGCAGCTCAATACGCAAACAGTGCTCTCGCTTGACCAACAGTAAGTATTTTTATATATCACCCCTTTTTAAATAATACGCCGTGTGTATGCAGTCCATGTACGCACCTACGCACTTCATCCGCTTTACAAACACCTTTTTCCCTACCCATTCACTCAAAACAATTCATCAGCTTTTTCTTACACAACCTTTTGCTGACAAACCATTTTTATACCTCCACAAATTAAAGTTTCAGCCCAATGGCAGCATTTCGCAACATTTTCATCCGCACATTCATCATATCGGAAATGATGAGACTTTCTATAGCTAGCAGAAAGACGGTAGAATTAATGTAAATATTTGCAATCCTTTATTTTGCACAAGAATTATTTTGTTGGCAACAATAGTTGAGCGATCACACTTGGGTTGAAGTTGGGATTTGCTACGGGAATGAATTTAAATGTGAAACGAATTTAACATGGGAATGTTTAGAAGTGTAGAAGGTGACGCTTTTTTCACGACAAAATCGATGGAAGTGTTGAACTTTAGTCGCGACCTTTTGTTTTTACTGCAACAGTTTTTACAGTGATTGGAATAATTGTTCCATATTTAAATGACGCTCTGGTTCTTCTCTTCTTCTCGTTTAACTTTGTAATGGGATGAAGAAATTCTGATTGAACTGTGGTTGCCGCGTATTAGATGGCTTCTTGAATTTATGCCAAATCTTTTTTCTGTTACGCTCGTCATAAAGCATTTTCCTCTGGGAATAATGATACGTTGTTGAGAAGAATACTCAAGGTCGACTAATTCATCGAAGCTCCTGTTCACAACTTGTGAAGATGTTTGTAAAGCTACAAGAAAGAACGCTGACGTGAGACAGAAATTCAAAGTAATGACGGCAATTAATACAAAAGTAATGTAAAATCTCCTCTTTGCTTTTCTTATTTAATGGGCAACATTTATTTTACAGCACGCAATAAGGAAATATTCTAGGACATAGTCTTCAAGTGTCGACTGTGTTTGCAATACACTCCACTCCACACTCAAGTGCCAAGACCTTCCAGAGTGGCACGGGACTAAAAAACTACCAGTTGTACATTTCCTTCTCAGCAGTTATTAAAATAAGTTGCAAACAATATTCCTAAAATAAAACTTTATGTTATTCGCGTCATCCTGCAACTCTTCCAAAACACTTCTTCAAATCACTTCCACTTCTTACAGTCAAAAGTGAAGCAGTGCAAGACCCGGGTGGGTGTTGTGAGACTCTGCTTGTGTTTCAACAGAAATGGGAATTGGTGCAGGTGCAGCTACTATGCATTTCACGGTGTAGTTGATTTCTTCCGCACACGGACCAATGAAAGCAGCCATCAACTTGTAGTAGGACTGGCTGCCTCTTGTACGTTGTGCTTTTGTAATGTGTCCATCATCTAGGCCCCTGCGCCCTTTTAATGCGCTCAAGTGACTCAAGTCCCATGTCAGTCATGCCTCCAACAAAGCCAGTCATTTTGCCCAACTTAAATACACTTTCGCCGCGTATTGTTAGTAGATAGTAGATTCGTTGTTTTAATTATTATTGAGGCCCTGGTCGTGGTTATGTTCACAGATGACGTCAATCGGTTAACTCCTTCATGACCTTTGACACATTCAATGTGTCTTTTATAAGTACCAGGACTGTGGTATTGCTCCGATGTAACAGATATCATACGTAATAAAATGCCATGGAGGAATTTAAATGTAAATTTTGGTAGGAAAGTCAAGTGAAATTATACGGAAGTTTTCAAAAAAAGCCTAAACAATTTTCCCATAGTGTTGCGTTGACCCACAAACATCATTCTATTACTTTACAAAATGCAAAATTAAACGATGAATTAAAATACACTGACATTTGATTTTGTGGTAGCGGTAGAAACGATGACGACGGAGACCCAATGGTCAATGGTACACTACGATGCATCAATTGATTTCCAACAAACCCGTCCAAAACTGCATGTAAACAAGTAACGAAGTGAACAGTGACACTGTGATGGAACTATGCCATGGTGACATTAACTGCGATATCGACACGTCAACTGCGAAACCGTACAGTTACTAAGACTGGTGCGTGCACTTAAGAATATCATGCCATTAAATCGAAATATTCAAGCTGTAGCGGTCTTCACTTTTAAACCGAAGTGGAATGATAGAATTCGCAGAAGTATTTAAATTGCAGTGTGTTGTTGAGGCTGTATTCACACAGCAGTTAGTGTAAAAGGCCATGCAGGAGTTGGGCGATTGACCCATCTGCGCACCTTTAATAGGACCACTAGAACACAGGCACTAAGTTTGAAGTCAATATCTCAAACCTCTCTTGAATGATCGTGCGAAGAGACAGACGGACAAGCAGACACGAATTGCATGCCCACACAAGTAATTTTGTGATTGTAGTTGAATTTGACGAAATTGAAGGTGGCAAAATTGAAAATGACGAAATTGAATTTGGCGAAATGAGTGACTATTGACATTAGACGAATTAGTTAATGTTGGATTTGACGAATTTACGAAACAAAGTCATTGTATATACTGAAACTGACTCCGTCGGAGTCGGATGTTTCCACTCTCAAATTTTTATTTTTACTTCACTATTTATATTATTATTACTTAATTACTGAACTTCATACATTCACACTAGACTTCGGAAATGGGTGTTTCGGTCCAAACCCTTCCTAAGTATTCTGCATTGTCTCCTACAGTCGGACTTGAGAATTTAGTTTTTTTGCGCCCCACAGGGGCGCCCGGAGGTTTATTTTTCAAGGGTTTTGTCTGGGATACATTGTCTTTTCTCGAGCTCCCTGGGGCGCTCGGTGTGCCCTAGGGGGCTTAGAGCCCCGAAGCCCAGCATTTTTCTCAGGTCCGCCTACAGTCTACTGTGTTTGATCGATTTCTTTCAAATGTTTATAGAAGGTAGTGTAGTATTTTGATATTTTTGATATTTAGGTAGTGTAGTATTGGTAAATGCTTAGGGTCCCCTGAGTTCAAAATTTAATGCTTGGGTCATCTTCAAAGTTGCCGACGGCTTCAAAATTTCAAGGCCACAAATATTAAAACTTTGAAACCGTCTGCAACTTAGAAGCTGACCCAAACATTAACATTTGAACTCAAGAGGCCATGCTGGCAATTACTGCATACCTTATATAAAAATTTGAAAGAAATCGATAAAAAACTGTTGGCTGTAGGAGGAAAAACAGAATGCGTAGGACGGGTATGGACCGAAGTGCCCTACCTCCCAACAAGTATAATTCAAGCCTTAATTTTCTGCAATTGTTTTATTTTCTCTGTTAAAAATCAACGAATAACAAACTACTTTATCAATAATTGTATTTAATGTGTCTGTCATTAACGGGCACACCATACTTTAATTTTAAACATGATTACACCATTACACGTACTGAATTGCATTACTATATAAATTGAGTTAAACTGCGACAGTGCGACGATCCGAAGCATGAGAATTGCGGGCTTATATTGAATTACTGAATACTGAACTATGCAAGTTTGTAGTTCCACTATAACAACTAGACTACATTTGGATTTTCAGGGGTTACAAATCATCAGAGTTTGTATTGTATTTACATGTAGACACCATGAGGAACTATATACATTTGTAGTTTAGATTGGTTAGATTGGTAGCTTGAAAATCTGAAATGAGCTTGAAAATTGAATTGAATTTTCAATTTCAACATTTTATATTTCGCCGACCTCAACACGTAATTTCTTTGTTCGCCAAATTCAACGAAAATATGACCTTTCGCCAAATTCAATTTCGTCAAATTCGATTCGATCGTTACTTAACAGGGAAAGAACATTAAGCAAATTAAATATTTATTATTTCCATATCAGTGCGCTTTTAAGTTTCATTTTTTAAATATTAAGAAACTACGTTGTTATTTACCCCCAGTGATGACCGGTTTATTGTTTGTTACCAAACGAACTCAATGGAAGAAAGGGAAATTAATGTTGCAAAAATGCAAGATATAAAATAAAATAATAAGTTTCATAAGTTAAATAAATAAGTTTCAAATTCTGATACGATGAGAAAAAATTCAATTTATTTTGCGATGTAAAATAAAATTTAAGCGGACCGACAAATAGACAAAATGTGTATATTTTGCTCCATTCCAAAAGATGTTCCAATCTAATACAAATTACAAATAAAACTTGATCTTTCAATTCAAAATGAATTAAAAATTTGTTCAAGGGATACTGGAGATGGATGCGGAAATTGCTTCATTTTTGGAGAATTATTTAATCATATTTTGAATAATCGCCACTTCTAGATTGTTATCGATCATTATTTTTCGCAAATGCTTAAAATTGGTCATAAAAGAGAAACTAACATCAAGTAGACTTATGTGACCTGAATAAATAGTGCTTATAGACCCGAACAATGACAATTTGAAGTATTAAAACCACAAGAATCGATTATGATGCAATTTGAAATATTACAACCAAAATAATCGATTTTGGTACAATTGTGAGTATTTAAGCCAAAAGAAACCGTTTTGATACAATTGGAAGTATATAAACCAAAAGAACCGATTTTGATACAATTGGGAGTATATCAACTATAAGGATCAATTTTGGGGCAATAGAGAATATAATATAAGCCAAAAGAAGCCGTTTTTATACAATTGGGAGTATATAAACCAAAGAATAATACTTAACACTGCTCCTATCATGAGTGTTTGAATAACCAGATGTAGAAGTGCGTTAAACAAGTTAATTTGGCCGGAATCAATATTATGATAATTGCTGAGTATGTAAATTAAAAGAAAGTACTAAGGGTGATTTCTTTTATTTTGTTCACTTTAATTCGGCGCTTTTGAAAAGTGGGAATGATTAAGCGGGTAAGGGTTTTTTTCATTGTAAAGTTTAAGCATTTGACTACTTATTTCACTTTTCGGAAAAGTTGTAAGTGTAACCATGCCTGAATTTACCCCGGAAGGGGAAGCTGCGTTGAAAATGTTTTCCAAGCTTAAAATCAGTTCCCGACCAGTCGTGAAACGATTAAAAGTTGGAAGAAATCACCATAACTCATGCATCCATGCTTACTTTTAACAAATCAGTTAGAAATCCGACCGCGAGCTCAGCTAATTAGCCTTAGATATGCGTCCGAATTCCGAAAAGTCAACCTCCGATTAAGTAAAAACCGAAAGTTATTAGGAACAAAGTGGACTAAAAGACTAAATAAGAGAAACCATCGCCCCAAAAAGCTGTTACGCGTAACCTAGATATGCCACAGAATATTGTAATACTATTTTTTGCCATAATTTGATGAAAGAAAGTGTTCAAAACAATGAAAGTTCAAAATTTGAAAAATTCTTTCCTGATCTCTCACCACGTCTCACCCAAAATGATATACAGGGCATGTAAGAAGCATTTTCCCCCTAGGTGGGGCCAAGAGGGTAAATCTTCCGGGTTAACCAAACCTACTATTTTATAGAGAATCTTATTGCGAATCTAATGAGCTATTGCTCAATGTGGGTAAAAATTTTGCCCGCGCTCAAATC